>JAPMNZ010716792.1:0-11599 GCA_029875035.1 Pomatoschistus microps | reverse complement strand
GCTGATCTATTAGACCTGTCTTGGTCAAAGGTGATGCCCGACATGTTTACTATATACAATACATACATAATCTGACCTATTTTTGTTTTTGTAGAACTTTTTCTTGCTGTCTTCTTCCATGGATAAAACAGTGAGATTATGGCACATATCCAGGAGGGAGTGTTTGTGCTGTTTCCAACACATAGATTTTGTTACAGCTATAGCTTTCCATCCAAGAGTAAGTTTTGATAATTTTTGAGCTACATTACATTATTCAAAAGGTAATTGTACATGTTAAATGTGTTTCCTTAGGATGACAGATATTTCCTAAGTGGTTCTCTTGATGGAAAGCTGCGACTTTGGAACATTCCCGACAAAAAAGTGGCTTTGTGGAACGAAGTGGATGGGCAAACACGGCTCATCACTGCTGCCAATTTCTGTCAGAATGGGAAATATGCCGTGATTGGCACCTATGATGGTCGATGCATTTTCTATGACACAGAGGTACCCAAATCCCTATGTCTAATATTATGGGCCTTTTTATTGTTTTTACAAACTTAATTCTTACCCTTAAAATAATAGCGTTTAAAATATCACACCCAAATTCATGTGAGGTCGACAAGAGGTAGAAACAAAGTGGGTCGCAAAATCACAGGAATTGAACCTTTACCAGGAGAGAACAAGGTACGTTTGAAACTCTTGAGTGTTGTTGACATTCAGTTATTCAGTTACTCAGCCCAGTCCGTTTCATGTCCACAGATTTTGGTGACCTCTAATGATTCCCGCATTCGCTTGTATGACCTGAGGGACTTGTCTTTATCCATGAAATATAAAGGTTATGTCAATAGCAGCAGCCAGATTAAGGCCAGCTTCAGGTGAGCTTTGTAGTTATGGCCAGTTACCAGTGTCTTTATGCACACTCACCTGTTTGTAATTTAAAGAAAACCACTGGATGGTAACATTGTTATGTTCCCATAGCCACGACTACTCGTTTATTGTGAGTGGCTCCGAGGATAGATACATCTACATATGGAGCACTTATCATGACTTGAGTAAATTCACCTCTGTACGCCGTGACCGCAATGACTTCTGGGAAGGAATCAAAGGTAATTTCAAAGATTGATTTAATTAATTTTGTATTTGGTACTTCTTTGACATATTTGTTCATTTCAGCCCATAACGCAGTGGTCACTTCAGCCATTTTTGCACCACACCCAGAGCTTATTATCCCACAAGAAAGCCCAGCAGAAAAGCCTGAAGCAGAGTGTAAGAGTTTGGACTCCACTGACTCCGAGACCATTCCCTCTGGTAATGCTGACTTTATATCAATGTAATCATATTCTATATGATATGTGATTATTGCTCGTCTTTGCAGGTGCCCTTAAGACAGACCACTCTGAAGTTTTGCTTTCAGCAGACTTCACCGGAGCCATAAAGGTTTTCATCAATGTCAAAAAGTATTGAGAACACAACTTCAACATGGACTGTGCTACAACGGTTAGCTCTCAAAGAGCAGGACATTAACTTGAGGAGTTATCCCACAGAACATTTCTCCCTGGTTTCTATTTCTTTCAACCGTTTCGGTTTTTTTGAACTGACAATTCTTGAACGGTTTTGACATGGTTCAAGTGTATGACTGACTAAACCAGTGTGAAGACTTTAACCATGGGCACCTTACTATTTTTTCCTCTTTTCATAATATATTTCAATCTACTGTATGTTTGAGTGAATTACGTGAGTTGGTGATTGTTTGATAATTGACATGTTAAATGTGCCTACAAAATACAGCTTTTTAAAAATGTTGTCAATGATATCAATTAAGAGCCAACAATATACGTTATAAATCAGACTTTTGATATAAAGCTTCAGAGCACAATTTATGATAAACATTTTGTGTAGCGTACTTGGTTGTCAATTTCTCAATAAAAGTCCATCAACCAGAGCTCTCAATAGATAGTTTTACTTAAAAATGCATCAATGTCACAATCATACTGGTTAGGACATACATTCATCACAACTGTAGATTTTTGTTCCATGCTTTCACAGCTTTGCAGCAACACATCATATTATCCCTCTTAAAAAAACATTAAAACAAATCTAGAGAATTGTTGGAACATTATACAAAATAGTGCTGGAAAACAATAACGTAGCGGTTTCTAATTTGAGAAGAAATGTAACGGTTATAACAAAGTCAATGTTTGCTTTTCTTCGTTTTTTTATGCGACCGATGTGGTGATCGGGACCGTGATTTTTCTCGTCTGTAGTTTGGAGATGGGGTTCGAGAGCGCCTGGAACGTTTCGGTGACCTCGACCTAGTCAAGAAGCACATTAAGTTAAAAAATAAAACTAGTGTCGTAATGATTGTTTTACCTCGATCTGGACTTTGTGGATCTTCTCCCGTCTGAATCTTTACTTCTGCCTCGTCGACTTTCCTCTCTCCTTCTATCGTCTTTTGATTTCTCTTTTGTTGTGGATGTCTTACTATTTACAGTTTCTTTATCAAATTCCTTGGAGTAGCACATACAATTAGTAAAAACCAATATGAAATTACTTATTTGTATCGAACTATACCCTCTGTAGAAGCTTGTTCCTGTAGTATTCCACTTGCTGCTGTATGCTCATCCCAGATTTCCTTTGCCTTTTCCCTGACTCCAGTTCATCTTGCATCTTCAAAACTTTCACCTTAACAAGAAAAAATGTCACCCAATTCACTGTCAAACAACCAGAAATGACACTTTTATAATAAAAGACACTTGCCTCCAACTCCCTCAATCGCTTTCTCTTGATCTCAGACATTTGGAAACTTTTTAGAGAGCTCTGGAAGTCTGCACTTTCATATTTGGAAGACGAGGAGCAGGAATCACTGCTGTCACTGTCCGAGTCATCAGTACCGCCATTTTTCTTTCTGCAATGGAAATTTAATTTTCATAGGCTTTATTTACCAGTGTGCAGAATACATTGGCAGTGCTTACTTTTGTTCACTCTTATGTTCTTGCTCCTCCACATTATCCCACTTTGAAGACGTCTTAACTAAAAAGTAAATACATACGTTGAAATTATTGCAGTCAAAAAACAGCAGTGTAACCTGTGTTACCTGATGAAAATATGCTTGAATCACCCATCTGCTCCCACTTAGACAAAGGCACTCTGCTGTGAGGACCATCCTCCACTGTAGACACAAACAGCATCCACTTGAATATACTTCCGTGACTCAGGTCTGATAACATTGAAAGTACTTGCAACTTACAGGGAAGCCCATCAATGTCATCAATGGAAGTCCCTAAAGGAACACCGTCTAAATCATCAACCGGCTCTCCATCCAGAGGGTCCCAGCCCAGTGGACAGCCGTCCAGTTCATCTGCTCTGCTCAACGGTAACCCATCAATGGGAGCACCATCCAGATCGCAGGGTCGCTCCTGAAGGATGGAAACCACTGAGTCAGTTTCGCCATAAACTAAATGGATTAAGTTCAAGGAATGTACTTTGCTCACTTTTGGAATTTCTACAACCTCCTCTTCTGGTTTAGCAAAGCCCAAAAATATGTTTTGTAGATAGATTAAGTATTGCTCAGGGTAGATAGCCCATTCCTCCCATGCTCTGAAACAATTCATGACTTTTTGCTGTGGTGGACAAATATGAAATATGTTTAATACTTAAATCTTGCCTTGAATAAAATAACAACTTACCTTAAACTGTTCCGCCTGCAATCTGGCTTGTATAGTTTTATGTGATGTGCAGAGGTCCCCACATATCTGCGTTAACTTTGATTCAAAACTGAACATCATGCAAGCATTAGGACTTCCAAATAAAAAGGATAATTGTGTTACATTCATACAGAGGTTACTTACTATTTACGATAATGTGACGCACCAGCTACTTTGGCACAGGAGTTGTGTAAAAGGTCTGACACAAGATATAATCGGGCAATCTAAGAATAAAAAACAGTGAATACGCTAAAAGTATTGAAAAAACAACATACACTAATAAATGACAGGCACTCACTTTTTTCTGAAGAGGCGTCTCCAGCATTGATAGAGATTCTGCTATTAGCGCCACAACCTCCTCTGCAGCATCAGCCCTTTGTAGACAAAACACCATCGTATTTCCAATATCCTGTCTCCGAGGGGTGAGTTCCTTAAGCATCTCCTCCAGTTTTAGCTTGAACCTAACAAAAAACAAAAAGTATAACATATTGTGCTTGTAGCTTGGATGTTTAGAGTGGAATATAGTTTCGTTTAAATATGTTTTTCATTTCAAGCTCACCTAGCTTTGAGCTGGCCTTTCTTCACCTCCTCTTCCTCCTCCTCCTCCTCCTCTTGTGGGGGAGCCACGTCCTCTGTTTCTGTTTCATCTTCTATTCTGTGTGAGAAGTCATTGAGGATGGGAGGTCTCCAAAGTGAACCTCCACGAAACAGACGGAAATCTGCAGTCTTCCATTTACTAGGAGTCTCTCCCTGTTGCAGTCAGACGATGAGGGGAGGGGCAAATAAATAATTCTTTATGAATTAAAATATATGAATGAATAACATAAATATAATAGAAAGTAATTTAATAATAATTTTGTGGAAATATGATATTGTTGGAAAGATGTATTCAGACTCACGTGCAGGATAGAGTACAATCTCCATCGATAGTACACGTGATCTTGGCTTTTGTTGTCAAAAAGAAATCTGAGAAAGTATAAAGATAGATACATGATGGCAATCTTTTCACAACCATCTATTAACACAATCGGCTTCTTACCTATACTTGGGATTGTTTTTCTCCCTGTTCATTATTATGGCTTCGAACATTGGGCCTTCTCTCACTACAAACTCTATCATTCGGTGGATTAAAAATAAAAGATTTCTGAGGGGGGAGTAAAAAACAATGAATCATAAAGTAAATTTAAAAAAACAATATAGTGTAAGAACTATTTACCTGTCGCTCGGTATAATTACTTTGACAATGGCTTCCGCCAGACTCTTAAAAAAAAAAAAAAAGAAGTACATAGTAAGTGAGAAATGTAAGTATAAATGTATAGCCAAATGTAAAACAGGAATGCCAAAAACCTTTTCAAATTCTGCTTTTGAACCGCCAAGTGGTTTGGTGAAATCATTGCGGAAACGGTCCCGAGGCTGAGCGTTGAAGGGCAGTCCAGAAGGCGGAGGAGGCGGGATTGTCCTTACTCCCATTGGTGTGTACAACGGTTGAGGCGGGATACGAGCAGGTCTGCCCCATCCCAGCTTCATTTCAAAACCCATAATAATTTTGCCTACACACAAACAACATAACCTGTATTTTCCATATACACTTTGATTATTTCATCTCATGACATAATTTCACCTTCGAGTGAAGCCAAAGCCCTCTCTGCGTCTTTCCTCGTCATGAAGGCCACAAATGCTCGATTAGAAGTTCTGTTACGTTCCTCATCGTTTCTGGGCCACATGATCTTCACACTGGCCAGAGGTCCATATTTGCCGAACTCTTTACATAGTATCTCCTCATTCATCTATAAACATAACCAAAATAATCAAGACGGATTAGTTGACAGAAATTTTTTTATAGTTCATGTTTTAAACAGATTTTCCTGCCTTTGGGCTTATGGCGCTAATATAGAGGTTAGTGCTGATGGGTGCCGTGGGGTCGTCATATAATGCAGCTGAAATACATAAAAGACATAAAAACACACCATCAATATAGAGTTAGAATGATACATTTTATTTATATGGCATGTTTCAAAATGCTCAGACCCTTCACAATAGATAAATGACAAAAACAAATACAATATATAAATCACCAATTTTATATAATACAAGCCATTCTGAAGAGATGGGTCTTAATGTTGTATAACTCTGTGATAAAAGTTAAAACACTCACTTGCTCGAGCTGTAAATGGCACTGGAATATCTCCTCCTTGCCCTCCTGAGTCTCCCCTTCGTTTATGCCTTTCCTCACGCTCTTCCTGTATTCTGGAATTTATAGATTACAATTTACAATCTCAGATGGTAACACACTTATGTAGTTACTATTTTGCATAGTAATATATTCTCTTCAATGTATCTTGACAATATACAATTCCCCATTGAGAAAAAGAAAACACCTACATTTTCAGTTCTTCCTTGAAAAGCTCAAGGTTACTTTTCTTCTTTTCTTCCACCTTCTTTTTGAATGTCTGTAGATTAAAAAAAATCAAGAAATTTGTTTTTCACAGAATGACATGCTGAAACAACATAAACAAATATATTGCACTTACAGGCCTTTTACTTTCTGGAGGTGGCAGTGGGGCAACATACTGTGGGGCAAACCTCGATGTGGGTCGATAAAGTCGCTCTGATTTGACCTCGTCTCCTCCTCAATTAAATACAAAAAATGTTAATCCCAACATTGTGTAAAATAGCCTTTTTTTCTTTTAATAATATCAGTCTTTCTACCATTATGCTCACGGAGCTTCAAGTGTGCCCGAGTACAGCCAATTGGACTATTAAAAGTAAAATTAACCTTTTGCTGGATTTACTGTTCCACCATGAACAAAGGTCTTTCCTCCACTTTTGTTGCTTGGTTCAAATGTTGCCAAGAATTCTTCAAAAACTTCTGCTGCCTTCTCCTCCTCCTATAAATGACCAATAATAGGTTAACAATATACAATTGAGTGCAAAAAGTTATAGAGTCACTAAACATTTTATTGTGAGATAGGAATGCGATTTTACCTTCTTTTTGAGCTCCTGTTGTTCTTTCTTTGATAGTATTTTGGCAGGGATTGCCGTTTTCCCCTTTCTCTCTGCCATTCTCCACCTAATAGGATAAATGTCTGTAAATGGTAAACCTCCCATATGTCCAATGTCGCCAACAATAAATAAATTGGCGCTTACTAAAATATAGTTGTAATAGTTTCTTTCAAGACAGAATTTTAACAATCTATTTTTAACATAGATAGTGTTAAACTAACACACGTTATTTTGTAAGTGAAATATTAGCCACACAAAATAGCAATAATAATGAAAAGATATAGAATGAGCACATTGACCCACCTGGCTGCTGCTGCTACTGTGGTTTGTATGAACGGTGGCTAACAACATCAGTTAGCTTGTTTAGCTAACATGCTAACTGTCACAGCAACGCTCTGACGAGGACTCCTAGAAAATGCAGGTGACGCTACCCTCTAACAAATGCAAACAACTACTTATCATTCATTTGCAAGCACACTGCTAATGTATGAAATTTAGGGGGAAAGAAGACTATTTGTCACATGCAGTTCGTTTAGCATTAAGCTAGCCGACATTTGCTACAAACAGCAACAAGAAGCTCTTGGTGAAAAGGCCTTTCAAAGAATGAGTGTAAATTATTCAACTCTCATATTGAAGCATATCTAAAGATTGCACTCACAAATAACGGTATGCTACTGCTTCGGGATTTTGGATACGACGACCAAAATAATTATATCACAACATCCTACTGCTGTGAAGGAAAGAGACATCCGAGCTGAGGAGAAAGGCACGCCTGCTCATTCTGCTGCAGACAGATGAGGGCCAGTTGTGTTAAAGGGATATCCACAGCAGCCATAAGTATCTTTTATTTAAAATTAAGGAAACTTAAGTGTTTGATTCTCACACAAGTATGTATTTTATTTCAGACAAATTTAAAGAAAGGGGTTCAAGCAACAATGTATGATTGAAAGTTTTGGGAGGACATTTCTCCATTCAAATGGCATATTGTGAATTAAGCGATGGAGGCACAATGCCATAGATTTAAACCATTTAATAGGAAACTTTTTTACTCCAATTCAAAACAGCAGGAGGGTGTTTCCTATGATCCTTGGCGTCTAAACCACTTTGGAGGAATCATGTTTATATTCCACGCCCCACGTGCTTTGTCGCTACAATCGAATCTAGCGCATCAAAAATGCACCAATGGATTCATTCCATTGAGCACTTCAAATTGCTCCTGATTAGTTGCAATGGTGACTTGGAGCCCTCATGAATGAGTGAAACATTTTGAATCACCTCGAAATGAAACAGTGAAAACACTGGAAATGGCGTCATCTGTTGGTTGGTTTTCAGAATCGCAGACCATTTAATTACAAAAGGCATAACACGGGATTTAAGCCTCATTTGCGAAGGTAACGTGATGAGGAGACGCTGTCTCTAATATAAGCCATATACCTGACATCTCTGATGGGCCCTTTCCCGTCTGAACACTCTATTCACGTTGGATTATTGATATCCTAATTTAGGTGCTGCCATTGCTCTACCCTCAGTCCTCTGACTACATAGCACCTCCCTGAGTTTACTAGCAATGTTTGGCAATTTTATCTGTTGATTCCGTGTTATTAATAATAATACATTAATACACAGCCATTCATCTGATATTTCTGTTCTGATAATTCACTAGTCACTTTACCTGCTGCTGCTATTATCTATTTTGTTTATTCTGGTCATATTCTCTGCAGCTAAAATACAATATAAAGTTTTATAAACCTTTGTAAATACCTCCTGCTAGAGTGTTACTCTCCTAGAGTATACTATCGTTGAACCAAGTGAAATAAGAGCTCCAGTCTTTTATTATGTCTTATTATGATATTATATATTATCTTAAATACCAGATCCTGTTTGATGTGTGCAATCTGAGGGCTCTTATTTCCTCATTTTATTCTGCTGTAATATGTGCAACAATGACATTGAAGTTTGTAATTTAATGGGTTTCTTTGGGCCCTCTACTTCTCTCACCCAATAACATGCACCATATGTAAAAGCTTCCATCTCCAGTCATCATTCAGAAGATATGCTGTTGCCACCACTGCTACTGACAGGTGACCCATAGCCTTGTGACATTGGAAGGATGGGTCAAATGCAGAGGACAAATTTCCTTACAGGGAAAATAATGATGTATATACCATCAAAAGATGGTTCTTTATTGGTTTGTGCACTTTGCACCTGTATACAGTGAGATGACTACAGCAGATGTAAGTCACTTACAATGACCCCTAATCTATAACCCAATAGGCTAGGGTATCTCATTTGATTAAAGCCCTACTCGTTTTTAAGGGAGAGAACAAGGACTGGGTTAGAGTTCGAAAGATAATTTAGATTTGGGCTAAATTATTGATCTGAAATGGCCAAATATGATTATATCCTAATAATAAGCAACTACAATATTTTCCATATTATTTGTGGCCCATTATTTGAGACCCCTTAATGGGAATATGGCAATCAGGCTTGTAAGCAGGTGTGAAGTCCTAAAATGGCCTCCATATAGCATGCTTACCATGATCCTCACCAATTACCTCCACCACAGCAGCAGTACAGCAGCAGCATCACCACACAAGCCCATCCCCAAGTGCCCTTCCCCGGAATGAGCCGATAGTAGTCTGTTTGCGCATGGGCGGAGAGGCTGCCGCTGTGCGCTCTTATTATTGAAAGAGAAATTTCTTTTTTTACGAAAATGGCGTCTAGTCATGGAGGTGTGGGATCGGTCCCGGCGCTACAAAGCCATCACTACACAACTGGACCTCACTGGAGTCCTGGAAACAGCCAGTACCCGCACCTCCAGCAGCAGCAGCCCCACACGACGCGCAGCCTGGACCGTGCCCTGGAGGATGCCGTCTGCTCCGGGTTCCTCAACCTCAGCGGGAGGAAGCTGAGGGAGTACCCAGGCATCAACTACGATCTGACGGACACGACACAAGCAGGTCGGTTAGGTTTACTCCTTTGTAAATCTGTAGACCACCTCGCGGTATGTGAAGAATATAGATCATAGGTAGTCAGTCGGAACGCACCGCGTCCGCATTGTGCACGCATATCTGTCTGCTTGTCAAGACATGTGCATGACAGCACCAAAATGAAGAACATTGAACATTCACAACGCCCCTGTAAATTCACGCACACATCTGTAAGTCGTATTTTACGCCAGCTTATTGCAATCGAATTCAGATGTTTATTTGTCGACGTTAATAGATTTCAGTATCGCTCCCCACGAGTCATGAATGAGACGGCAGGCGCACCCAAGTGGAGCAGAGCAAAGGTTCTGCACGGTGAGCATTTTGCATTGGGAGGCTTGAGCAGAATGTGAATGAACCAAGGGCACTATAGCATTGAAACGATGAAGTATGGACCTGTTTCCCCCACATTTATGGTATGGTTTACACATGCAGACAAAAGATTTAGTAGCCTATTTCCTGCAACCTCACCCACCAGTGCCTGTTGGCATCATTATTCCCATATAATCTGTCAGAGGGAGACACGGATTTTGATTTGTGTTTGATGTTTTGTCTGCTCCTGTCAGGTGATTGCAAATGGGCTGGTCTACCGGTGCCCTTTTCAGTGGGTGTAGGTCAGCAGTAAGTTTTCATAATCGCTGGTCATTTGCAATGCTGTGCAAGGCAATTTTAATTCTGAACGCGGCCTAATATTTTAGTCATATTTTTTCTGATAGAACCCATCCATTTTAGCCAATTGGTGTTTCTGTGTAGTAATGTATTAGGTAGTAAGCTATCCAGCAAAAGAATACTCTTAGAATTTCAGCTTCTTTTACATTACATTTTACATTTCATCTTTATCAAATCATGCTAACATTCTATTTTTATAATTTGTTAATATTTCTTTATAATTTGTAAATATTTTTGTATTCATACTCTTAAAAAAATAAAACGTGAAAATTGCATGGAGGACAATTTAAATGAAATGTAGATAAACCCACATACATTACACGCATACTGCATACGCACTTTGTTGGCCAATTAAATCAGTTACATTTTAAGACTTTGGAATAACCTATCCAAAATCTCCTATTACATGTAAGTCTTATGAGGAATGAACAACTGGCATTGTATTTTAATAGATATTACATTTATTGTTCTCAAGAGTACTGGTATTGTTGAAACCTTTCAAGGGGAAATGGATAAGACAGGAAGTAAATGTGAACTATTTCTGGACCACTGCGAATGTGCAACTAGGAGCCACATGACCACGTCTCTTTAGATTGTCTGCCTAGATCTGTCATGATTGTTGCATAAGACCTCAGACTTGATCCTCAAAAGCACAACGAATATACATCATCGTATATACTCAAAATACACTTTTCTGTTCCAAAAGGCAAAGAGGCATGTCTCACGCTCAGTTTGCAAACACAGATGTGACTTAATCACTGGTATTGTAACAATGTAGTCAGTACAAGGATGAGATGTGATCTGGTTGATTTGTATTACGACTATTAACTGTTAGGCCTGCTGTCTAGCATTCTCATTTTTAATTACATGGAAGTACAGACCTTTACTGCTCTTTGTTTGACTGGTGCCACTATTATGTGGTCAGTGGCCAGTATGTGGGGCCTGCTCTCACATTGGTGTTTGTTTGCACTGTCCCCCTAGCAGCTAGGCTTCAGCCATGTCCACTTCCCGAGGGAAAGTGCAGAGCTTCTGAGTGATGATACAAACCCTATTAAAACTTTGGACAATGATTAGCACACCTTGATTTATATTATGTCCAGTACTATCTACCTGTGCAGCACCTGTGCAGCACCTGTGCAGCTCCTGTGCAGCACCTGTGCAGCACCTGTGCAGCTCCTGTGCAGCACCTGTGCAGCACCTGTGCAGCACCTGTGCAGCACCTGTGCAGCTCCTGTGCAGCACCTGTGCAGCACCTGT
>JAPMNZ010711526.1:0-15556 GCA_029875035.1 Pomatoschistus microps | reverse complement strand
AACGGAGCGAAGTTAAACTATCGAACATTCTATCAACCCTGTTTTCTATTGCTATCGAACACGTTTCTATCGCGATATATATCGTTATATCGCCCAGCCCTACTAGACATTAACTAGACTAGAGTAAACAAACGCATTTCTACTCTAAATATTAAACGATTTAAGTCAGTATTGATGTGTGGAGCTCAATGTTGTAAATGTCTCCATTGTAGGATCAATCTTGTGCTTATTTTTACGCTTTCATTCTCTGATACAACTCTGATACATTCAACAAGTAGTTTTGACCTGGAGCATGCTGTCCTCTGACACAGACGTTATCGGAGAAAAAAAACTTGTTTCAAATCTATCAGCTGACCTCACTGCCAACAGAACAGATACTATGTACTGTATTTGAAGCAAGAGTTGAGGATTAGTTGATAACTTACTCTTTTAACTTTTTAATGTTAGTTTGAATGTCTACAGGTCAGATTTCTGTAGCACTTCCTTACCTCATATAAGCCGTTACTTTTCCTGTCGGTGTCATGTCTCTCTAATGTATCACATGTGTCTCGCAGGAGTCTCTGGAAGCACTTCCGAGCCGTGTCTCTGTGTCTGTTCCTGCTCATATTCCCAGCGTACATGGCTTATATGATCTGTCAGTTCTTCCACATGGACTTCTGGCTCCTCATCATCATCTCCTCCTCCATCCTCACCTCTCTGCAGGTAACACACACACGCTCAGACTATGGTTCATGTAACAGCTTTTCAAATCTGTAGAAGTGTAATTGAAATGAATGAATGATGCAGGTGCTGGGGACTCTGCTGATCTATGTGCTGTTTATGGTGGAGGAGTTTCGAAAGGCTCCTGTTGAAAACATGGACGAGGTCATCTACTGTGTGAACGGCACATACCGGCTGCTGGAGTTCCTGGTGAGGCTTAGACACTGTTCTTCATGGGAAACTCCGGTGTTTGATCTTGCACTTGTGTTGAAACTGTTTTCGTTGATGGATTTCAAAGTGACACAGCTAAAGCACTTCTTTAGCTTGTATTATTCCTGTTATTTTTACCTTATTTATTTATGTACTCATCTGGGGACTTTTGCAAACGTATTCCAATGTGTTTTCTCTGCCAATGCCAAATAGAATGAGTCTGAATCTGTTTCGTCCTTGTTTGCAGGTTGCCGTGTGCGTGGTGTGTTACGGCGTGTCAGAGACAGTATTCGGGGAGTGGAGTGTGATGGGCAGCACCATCATCCTGGTGCACTCCTACTATAACGTGTGGCTGCGGGCGCAGCTGGGCTGGCAGAGCTTCCTGCTCCGAAGAGACGCAGTCAACAAGATCAAGAGCCTCCCCACCGCCAGCAGCTCTCAGCTGCAGCAGTACAACGACATCTGTGCCATCTGCTACCAGGTACACGGCCGCCCAGAGTCATTATGACTGCTGTGTACGAGGACTGTCGCAGGAATCAGAATCATGGCCTACATTATCACCTGTGCTATCTCTTTATTAAACATATCAACCATTTAAATTACTCAAAACCAAAGAAAGACTTCAATACTTTCTACCCTGTTCTGCTTTCTGATTAGATATTTTTTGTTTTCAAAAACATTGCTGCAATAATTTACATTCTTAACACTTCAACAGAAATGTTGTAATTTATCCATCAAATAATATTGACCCTATAGATTTGACATGAGGTTTCATGACTCAAAATGTGTAAAAGAAAAGTATTTTTGTTTTCTCACAACTCGTCTCTATGAAGTTTTATTTTATTCAGATTAGAAAATGTCATATTTAACGGCCTCGATAATTACAGCCTAATGCTTTAATGTCATATTTCTGTGTCTCTGTGCTTTGCAGGAGATGACCAACGCTGTGATCACTCCATGCAGTCACTTCTTCCACGCTGGCTGTTTGAAGAAGTGGCTGTACGTCCAGGAGACCTGCCCTCTCTGTCACTCACAGCTCAAGAGCCAAGCCCCTGGTCCACCCACCCCAATCCAGGACCCAGTCCAAGACCCAGTCCAGGACCCAATCCAAGAACCAGTCCAGGACCCTCATCCTGCCGGACAGGATCAGAGTGTGGCCAAACCCAAGCAGGAAGAAGACTCCTCCTCCTCCTCTTCACAAAATGGGCACGGAGAGGGACCAGGACCAGAGGAAGACATTTTAAATACAGAGTCCAGAGAAACCCAAAATATCAAAATCACACCGTTATCCACCCATCTTTCGTCACAACCTGCGGAACAAGACATTTCTCCTCCTAATCCCTTACGATTCCCTGGTGTGGGTTTCAAGCTAACGGCTAAAGCTACAGCAGCCACCTCTGAATCCGAGCCCCTCCCACACACAGATTACCCAGAATCCTCCCCCGAGTTGCCCGCACAGCTCGACCTTCTCCAAAAGAAGAGACAGTAGTAGGGGCGAGCTACACGAGTCCATTTACTATCCAAAAAGGTCATAATCTATTTTTAGACGTCCATTATCCACTTCAGACATCTATGGTTTGTTCTTAAGCTTGTGCTGGATATTTGGGGAGAGACATGTCGGATAAATAAGCTTTTTCGTTTACCAAAAGTGCAACAGGATCTTGTAATGTCCACATTTGGGAGGGTGCAGTCGTTGTCCAGGAAATGTGAAACCCTAAAGAGAACCGAAGTATGTTTTTGTTTTGAAATCAGTCTCATGACAAACTCCTCCTCACACTTTCAATCTCAACCATTTCATGCTCTTTCTTCTTCTGCGTTTTTGCCACAGCTGCTTGTGGTGTCACTCCTCTATTTTCACTTAGCAGCATGTGCCATCGTTTAAACAAGTTATCATTTCACTTTCAATGAGTCTCGACTAAGGATGGGACGATACGAAATGTCTGAAAACCATGACAAATACAAGAAAACATTAAGTTGTGCTAAAAAGGGTTTCTTACTGATAAATGCTGCTTATGCTCTGGTGTCAAGGATAAAAAAAAATTCAAACAGTTGGTATAATTGGGTCTCTCCATTGATATATGCTAAATAACACAATTGGGCCAATGAGGAGGCTGCAGCGGTGAGCATGCTGCTCCCTGATTGATCAATATTGATTTGAATCTTCGCGGCTCCTACTCATTGGTTTCACTATTCTCCAGAAAATCTTACTTGTTGTAGTTCTACTAAGTTTTGGGACTATTTTATATATAGTATTGATGAACAAGACGTACAGTAGGTAATTGTTCAGTCTCCCATGGTCAGAAAAAAATACTTTCTTTATAAACATGACATCCAATTAAGGTATTCAATTCCATATTTGTACAGTCCTAAATCACAACAGCAGTTGTCAATTCCTCAACAACAGATCAGAGAATCAAATCAGAGGCTTCACTTGTATCTGTTCTTATCCGCTATCTGCAGATGTTATATTGGACATGAACAAACTGGATCAGTGAGTCCGTGAATCCAAACTGCAGAGAACAGATAAACGAGAGAAATACATTTCCATCCTGGTTTTTTATATTATTTGTGATATAAGTAGAGCATGACAAAGATAAACATTTGTGAACCTTTTTTTCCTCAAACTCTAAAGACAGTATTAACAAATGCATTCGTACTGGTTATCGTCCTATCCATAGTCGTAACGTTTCTTTAAAAAAAAAAAAATCCATGCCATTACCGCTACAGCTTGGTGCCAACTTGATTCAATCATCAGGTCCAGCGCGTGTCAAAGTATTCGCATATCATGACATTTCTTTCATTTATTCACCAGATGACTGGATCTCAAAGTATTATTTCCTTTATTATGACTATTGCATTTCAAACTTTGGACCTATCAAAATGAATAGTGCCAGTTCTGACAAAAGTCCACCTAAGATAGAAAGTTGGAAATAATATGTTCCAAACCCAAATGTCGCCAAAGGTCTCTATCCATCTAATTCTCCTCGTTGCAAAATTTACAAATTTCTCATCCATCGTTCATACCCGACTTGTTTGGCTGGTCCCGACAAACCTCCCCCCTCCCCCAATCCCATCGCCAAAACCTTCGATACTGTTAAATCTACAAAGTTATTTTTACACTGCTTTTTATAAACCGTTGTTTTTGTGGTACTCCTCATCTTGAGCAGCTTTGAATTCAATCTTATCATTCTTTTTTTGAACCGTCATTTCGCTCTGGTGGAAATAATCAAAACGCGTGCCCTTATATATTCACATCATGAATCTAAAGCGTGCTGCCCTGTCATTATTCTTATCACTTGAATTTGTAGTGTCACTGTTACCAGCCGAATCGGGAGACTGAGAATACGGTCTTTTTGAGTGTTACAAATATGCTATAACCCAATGCACGCTTGTTTGTAGAGCTTGCCTATAACGCCCATAATAGCACATTATTTACCTGTTACACTATGCTAACCTTGGCTATAATGTGCGTCTTTGCCTCACTTTTGTCTTTCCCTCGGTCGCATTTGCACTAATGTTCTTTCTATACTAGCAAATCTCCAAAGCTGTAATAATGTGGCTTCCAGACTCTTTTTGTTTGTTTGTTTTTTCTCCCAAAATGTGTTTGTGTGTAAACAATTATTTTCATGTGTTTTCGAATCAAAACGTGTTCCTTCTCGATCAGGGGTTGGTTTCCTTAATAATAGCTTTATTGACAAAAAGGCTTCGGGGAAATCCACTGTGATGTCGATCGAGTTGGTAATTTGACTGCCTGACCAGTCGATATGACGTGCTGTTACGTTGATGTGATCGCTCTAGTGCCCTCTTCTGGTAGGAGCAGGATCAGCGAGGCACCGACAGACTGGGAAAGGCTCAAATCAGACAGTGTTAAACAATATTTGGACTATTCTTGACACAGTCTTAGTTATGACTGACTTTTTATGGCATGCGCTGAGGCAGGACTACGTATGAATACATAATGTTTGTAGGATCGGTCCAGCTCGGCGCAATGCACTTATTTTGTGTTTTTTTTTTTAATTTTTTTTTTTTTTGGAAAAGCTGAAATGTACACTTCAATGTATTTTGCACAAGTTTCTCAAAGAGGTGAGCACACAGCATATTGTAGAATAACTTATTTTGATGCTCCAGTCTTCACCAATTGTTCTAGTTTAAAGTGAAGCACTTTTAGATGGTTAAAAGTATTTGACTAGATTGTTTTTTTTCAACAGAGCTTTTAAAATTTGGCTCATCATGTGTTTCAACTCTCTGAATCTCCAATGTTGGTTTTGAGAGGACTAATTTTGAATGAGGTTGAAGTATACAACTTGTACAAAGTCTTTATTTTTACTTCCACTTCTTCTCATTGTAGAGAAGAACAAAGTCACAATTGGAACAGGGACAGTTTGCTGCAGGAGAAGGAATTGTAAATGAAAGCTGGGGAACCGAATGCTTTTTCTTGTTTCATAAAATGTACGTTTTGTTTGTCGAATCAGACCACTGTCTTTCTAGAAAATGTAGAAAATGTATTTGCTTTTCTTGTGGTCACAATTTGACGCTTTGGGCTGAGAACCAGTGCAGTGCTCACTTTTCTTTCTGAAACCCCTGATTTAAAGATGTGATGTTGGCCAAAAACATAATGACATTTTTTGTGGTTTGAATAATAGGTTCCCCAGCTTTAATAGTCTATGAGTGGTGGGATCTGAAAGAAGCTTCCGTACTCACAGCAGTATCACAGCAGTATCATAGCAGTATTATGTAAACTAGAGGCCATTAGTATTTAAAGACACTGTCAGTAGTTAAAGGCTGTTGTCAAACGTGTGTTTGCCAAAGACCTGGCTTCATGATCAACTGTTCTTATCTTTGAGTGCCAAGTTGTCATGTTTTTCCATGCCTTCAAAAATACTCAAACAATACTATTTACAACACCTCAAGATGTCTATTTCAAAAAAGGAGACCTGTGAGATACTGTGGCTTTTTGCAGACCACTTTTGTCGTAGATTTAGTTGTTAAAAGGTAAAGGTTGAACAGTTACTAAAGGACCTCTGCTGTAAAACTGACTGATCCTGTTACACAGATGCCTGGCATCGCCTTGGGTTATGCTACAAAACTGAATGTGAGAAATAAAATCAACCATCCACTTTGGAATCCATTTCTCTTTGTCCCTTATTTTGTAATGTTATTATAGAGTTTTAAAGTTAAAGAGTTAAAATTTTTAAAGAGTTTTAAAGTGACCGGTTAGAGAACACAAAGTTTGCGTTCAAATATCTCATTCTTCAAATGGACATTGATCCTTTTCATCCAAGAATAAGTTAATTTATGTGTCGGAATCCATTCAAGATGACCAACGGTGATTAATAAAACGCCAAAGACATAGAAACAAGTAAAACATAATCACTTCAGTTATTCTAAATGACGAGTCAGTTTTCTCCAGGTTTTGAACATTGTCGGGGCAGAAGCCTGTCTCACATTTTCAGAAAGACTTCCGGATTTTAGCGGCATACATTGACAAACACTCGCAGAGATCTAAGCCGTAGTGTAATGGATCTTTATGATATTATACATCCATAGCAAATCTTTGATAATCGTCTTTAAAGTGCACGTGCGTAAGTTGGACACGAGATGACGCCGTTGTGCTGTTTTCCATCTGCGTCTCTGCGTCTCTGCCTCCTGGTCCCACAGGTGCGCCGCGGACTGCGAGGGAAACATTTCATTTGTTTTATGCTTCAATTCAATAAAATGCACATAAATAAGACTCTAAAATTCAATCCAACAAGTAAAAAATACAGACACATAACATTATCACAGGTTGCAAAAACTTCAAGATCATGAACTCATCTTAGAAGAGACATTTCAGTGTTGCAATGCAGTGGTGATGAACAGGGAGCTCTGATTAACTTACACGAGCTCAAAATCACATTGAAATATATATATACTTAATAAATTGTTTTGTATTGCATATTCTCTTTTTATTATTCTGTTATTTGTTTAATGGACCAATTGAATGAGTCTGAAATACAAATGAATTATAAGTACTCACACACACAAAAATCCCTATAGAAATGGTTCATTATAAGATTAGAAATAGTTGATAGGTTAATATTTACCATAGCAGTAGTTGAGACTTATAATTGCATGTACGCAGGGCAGCAAATAGAACTATTATAAATTATTTTTCACACGCTATTTTATAGATATTCAATTGAAATACATAGCCATTGTATCTGGTGTACTTCTTTCTCTTTTTTGACGTGTCCCCCATGGATCTATTCTAATATTGTGTAAAACCTGCTGTGTTCTCCTCATGTCCAGTGGCTGCTCTTGCTGTGATCACTGGCCCCCGGCTCCTCCATGTGGACCCCAGCCCTTGACGCGCGCTCGGTCCGGGGGCAGACCCAGTAAGAAAATAAAAAAATAAAAGGCCGCAGCGCCACACTGTCTCATCTCGAAGCAGAGAGAGCGCGCATAAAACCCTCTTATTCTCCATAATCAAGGTCAAGAGCGTTTTTCAATAACCTTTGGGAATTAGAGTCTGGAGGCGCGCCAGGACCAGCTGCCAATCACCCACCCGGGCGGCTGCATAATACAAAAGTTGTTGACCTTTTTTTTAATTTATTTTTTAACACCTTATAACAGATCGATATGTCCAGAAGCGACGCGGGGCCAAAAGACACATCCACGATCATAATATATGTGTTTTGTTTAGATTCCCCGTGCGCGTCGCGGCGTGATGAATTGTTTGAAATAGCAGATGGAGCTGCAGGGAGAGACAAAGGAGAGAAATCTGGTTGCAATTACCCTCAATTATGTTCATTGTTATATTGAGCTAATTATTGTTATTGTCACTTTTGTTTGTGTGTCTTGCGGCGCCGCTCTGCAATAAGGGCTCCGCGTCCCAAAGACAATAGGGCCACGGATATGTTTTGACTGTGAAATATGGCTTTCATAATTGAGCCTAACCAGCTGGGCTAAATAAAAAAACGAGGGAGTTGAAGCATGTTTGAGGGTTTGAATCACAAGAATGACAACACAGAGAGAATTATGCGTCAAAAAGTCCTGCGCGTATAAAGTAATCCTTTCAAATGAGTGAGATCCAGCTGAACGCAGTGAGGAATGAGAAGAGAGGAGAGTGCAGTGTCATAAGGATTGTTAAGGCCTGTTTAACATTTCAAACCGTGAGTGTGGATACAGAATATGAGCTGTAGACAAAGCCAAGCAATGGTCAATACTAAAACAACCATGAAGTTTCTTTCTGCAAATGAAATCAATGAAAAAACCAATGACAAAGTGCGTCACATGCAGTTCTCAAAGACACATAGAAATGACTAGTGTATCATTTTCCATCCTTGCACCGATGGGACTGTGCAGTATATATTCTTGTGTTGCAATTGTCCTGATATTGAGAGTGTCTTGTATGTTTGTGTCCAACAGCTGTGCGCCTGAGACAAATTTCCCCTCAAGGGACAGTGAAGTTGAACCTTGAACCTTGAACCAAGAAATCACACAGGGCAAAACATAAACATTAAAAACGCATACAAATGATCCAAAATATTCACAATACATTAAAGAGAGTAAAGAGCCTTCAGTTGTATACACAGCTAAACAGGAACCTGGATAACATTGTTAAAGTATAAGCAACTTGACTAATGACTAAATGACGCTAACCATAACTTTATTTTTAAAAAGAAAAGAAAGAAAAGGGAATGTCCAACCACCTGCTGTGTGCTATAGTGCTCTATACTCTCAAACTCAAAGTGATGAATAAGTCCCATAGACCGTTTTAAATATGTGATTGCTACAGTCAGTGCCTCTATACTCGGCTCTTCCACCGATGCTATAAAAAAAATCTACCCTTGAACTGAATTTTACGCATATTTCTCGAACCTCGCAGCGCCACGGCTATAATAAACTTTCACTCCTTCTCCATCTATCACAAACTAAACCAGATCAGACGCGTTCCTTTGGTGCGTCTCGGCGCAGAGAGAGGAGAGAGGGCGCGATGCGTGGGGCGGGCGGACCTCACCGCACTTCGCTTCTTTGTTTGGGGGCGTCTCCATCCGCGCCTGGTCCCCTCCCCTATTTTCCACACTTCTCATCCCGGGCTCCTGTCTCTCTCCCCAGCGCTGCTCGTCTCCCACAGTCCTTTGGGAAGAGGCACAGCACGGAGCTCCGAGCATCACACACACACGCACACAAAGTCACGGACAAGACAGGTCCCGCTGCGGAGGGGAAGCCAAGGAAGACAGGCAGAGTGGAGGAGAATGTTGTGATTCCGACAGCTCCATGGACTTTACACTTTGAGACATCTTTGAAACGCTTTCAGTCACATTTGGGAATTTACTCTTTGGGCATGCTTTGCGATCTGTTCTAGCTCCTGGGACTCACGCAGCGCAGCAGACAGGTGCAATTGGGACGTATAAAGGAAAAGATAAACAACAACTACAACAAAAAAAGGTTTACGCGGAGAGTTGATGTTCGGGATCCAAGAGAGCATCCAGAGAAGCGGCAGCGGACTGAAAGAGGAGCCGCTGGGAGGGATGAACTCGGTCCGGAGTTGGATGCAGGGAGGAGGCGTGCTGGACGCCAACACGGCCGCGCAGAGGTGAGCCAGAGCCAGGGGAGGATTTAGCAGCCCATCAACACCCCGCGCGTTTGGAAAGAGAGAGTTTGTGCCAAGCTCGACCCTGTTAAACTTGTGATGTGACCAGTGGGAGATAAAAGGGAAAGAGGGTTCACTTTACGCACGTGTTCTGCGCCTATTTCTTTGCTTTCAAAGTCTCTGCTTTATCAATGGAAATAACAAACAATCACAATTACATTTTAGGACTTCAGATCACACACGTTTACAATTTATTTTCAAGCAGAAAGTTTGAGACGCCTTAATTCTTCCCACATCAGGGCAAATGAGCTGCAGTTAAAGACCATGGGGAGCACAAGATAAGTAGTTTAAAAGTAAAATGTTATCTTTTGCCTAATAAAGAAACAAAGTATACATATAAAAAGTACACGTGTATGTATACATCTTGAGATACATATTTAATCAAATCTCATGCAAGAATATTGAAGTCATTTGCTCTGTTCGTGCGTAAAGGTATGAGCCAATATAATGATAACTTGCCAATTTTAGCATAAAATAAGATAATAACTATTCGCATTATTTGTCAAAGTAAAATATCGTTTTTAATGTATTGTAGATCAGTCAAATTCCCTGTGGAACAAATAAGGTTTTCTTTCATCTACAACAAACAGATGGAATTGCAGCAGGCTATAGTTTGATGCATGTATCACAATGTTTAAAGTGATGGATAATTCACAACCCCAGCTCAAAACGTGCTTAAAACTCATGGTAAGTCTATTAAAAACAATCACAAAAATAACTTAAACGTGTCAAACGCAGTAAATCTTAGTCTGACATCGCAGCTCCCCCTTTCTCTCATTGCAAGCAGAAGCAACTTTATATTTATATAGCTGGATGCGCTGGTGCTGTGATGTGGATGAATCTTTCTCCGTGGCTCACTGGTGGCGTGTGTCCGCAGCGGAGTGGGTCTGGCCCGGGCTCACTTTGAGAAGCAGCCGCCCTCAAACCTCCGCAAGTCCAACTTCTTCCACTTCGTGCTGGCGCTGTACGACAGACAGGGACAGCCCGTGGAGATCGAGAGGACCAGCTTCGTGGACTTCATCGAGAAAGAGAAGGTTCGTCATGTCTCTGTTGTAATGATATTTTATACGTTTTTTAAATTATTATTATTGCAAACTTAAAGGCGCCGTGTTTGCAGCGTGTGACTGCGAACGACAGTCGGGGGAGGCCTCTATATTCCCCACGGGATTCACTGTCAAATTTGGTTTTAAAAATGCAAACATGGGCAGAAATACGTAAAAAAAGCGTGGGGGAATAGAATAAACGATATTACAAATGTTGAGAATTATATGTGAAAGGGAGTTTGCTTGCACTTTCACCCCTAATGTATTTATATTTATTGTATTAACATTAAGATTAATATATTCAGATTTTAGTATAAGATTAAGAAGAATAAGATGAAGAGAGATAGTGCATTCGTCCCAGGAGAAATATCAGTGTTGCATCACAAGTTACAGAACATAGAAATGAGGAGCACACAATACAAATTAAGTGAATATTAAATGTAGAATATGCTTAAAAACATCTCTTTCTTTTGCTTCATAAAGAAACCAAATATAAACACATAATAAACATAAAAATACTCCTGCATACTCCAGTGTAAATAAATATATACTTGTATCTATGTATATTAGATAGTGC
This sequence comes from Pomatoschistus microps, assembly GCA_029875035.1. Lineage (NCBI taxonomy): Eukaryota > Metazoa > Chordata > Actinopteri > Gobiiformes > Gobiidae > Pomatoschistus > Pomatoschistus microps. The sequence goes on along the minus strand of JAPMNZ010711526.1, from coordinate 4,392 downwards.
ATGAATACTAATGTAAAGTAATATGTCTGTGGGTTCAAATAGTCACCATGAGGATGAAACGGGATACATATGGGACACGTGTGGTCCGATATTGCACATTCTGGCTGTATTGCACACTATTGCACATAAAACATGACACATAATAATTCATATTTTGCATCACGTTTTCAAATGTAGTTTCTTGGCTAAAACCTTATGCCGAAGTTCATATACATCATAAATAAATAAATAAATATCTATATAATATATTGCGAATCTGCTGCGGAGAAATCCAGAAGTAGAGAATAACAAGCCACGAGGGAAATGCATGCCTGTTGTAAATCTTATGTTGTTTTAAAGCTCTCTGGGTTCACTCGGGCCTTTTGTTGCTTATTTATACATTATTTTACAAAGTGCTCAATGCGTTTACTTCTCTGTTTTGTGTGTTTTGAAGGAGACGAGCGGAGAAAAGACCAATAATGGGATCCACTATCGTCTCCAGCTCTTGTACAGTAACGGTAAGTCAAAACGCGGGACTCTCTAAAATCTTGGTATTTCGTCCCGGGAATAATGACATTTCTCATTTTTATCGCTATTTCTGTTTATAAATTTGTGACTCAGTGTAACAATCAGGTTATGGTTAGAAATAGTACATTTTGTTGATGATAGAATTGGGTTTAGTTTGATACGGGGCGAAATGCCAAGATTTTAGAAAGTCGCACTTTATACACGTGTGATTTGATATTATTTTGACTTTTTTTCGTGGAGATTACACCTGTTGTAAATATACGTGATAGTTGTGACTGCTTCATCAATCTAGGAGCAGTTACTAAAGATACAAAAATGAAAATTATAAATATTTTTCATTCTCATTTTGCGTTACATGAACAATGGCATATTTTGGTTGATTTGGTGAAAAGCATGGATGTTTTTATTATCATAGGATGAACAGTGCTGTGCATATTTGTGTGAGAAAAGGGAATTGGGAAGAGAGAAAATGATAGAATATAAGAGATTAAAACATGTAGTTGAATTAGTTACAACAAAATAATCCTATAACCCTGTGTCACTTTTAAAAAGACTGAAAACTAAAAGAATACAAACAGATACTTTACCACGTATTGGGAAACATAATTCAACATATTTTTGGCACAATTTCTACAACAAACACATAAATAATACACATACACACACATTCATTACTAATTCAACTCATAATTTCTGCTGAGTTTCTGTCCTGTACACAAGGAAGTTTGATGTCATAAGTGAAAAATTATGACAAAATCTTGGTATTTCATCCCGGGCATAATGAAATTGCCAATGTCAATGTCAACTTTATTTGTATAGCACATTTATAGCAACATCAGCTGCTACACAGGATTAAAAAGATTTTAAAAAGGACAGAAAACAGCGTAAAATACACACAAATACATCTATTAGGAGCAAGTTTCATCTCAAAGCCAATTTGTTCAGTGATTAAAATGTAGCTTCAATATTATTACAGTTTGAATAGAAGGAGAGGCTCGACTCGTCAAAGCGTTTACTTTGTGCTTTGGGGCAACACGTCTCAAATATCAGAAACACCGCCTTCCTTTTGTGGTCAAATCTCATACACACACTACACAGTTTAAAAACCAACTGTTAAAGCCATGTCCTGTGGGTTCTCTGAGATTTTCCCATGGTCGACTTTCTGTTTGACACTTTGCAGTCTTTGTTGGTGTCACTGATTGTTTGTTAGTGTGTGTGACTGTGTGTGTGTGTCTGTGTGTGTGTCTGTGTGTGTGTGGGTTGTGGTGACTGAAGTTCACAGCTGCAGGAGTATGTAAACTTGTGGACTGGCTTTGATTGGGCACATGTGCAAATGATAAGTCCTCACTAGAATTCCTTTGTTGCCAGAGCAGTAAAATAACATATTTTCTGTCAGAGTGAATTTATTGGCTTTGTGTCACTGAGATTTGTGTTGTTGTTGTGGCAGAAGAGAGCATGGGTCGATGTTAGTGGTGATTGTGAATGCTTTCGTAACCATGAAAGGCAATGTGGCTCAAATATGGTTTAGTTTTATTTGGTCAAAAAAAAGAAATCAAGGCGTGTTTTGTGCTTAAATGCAAGTTCACATACCAAAAATAGAGGTGGAAAGATTCTAGTGAAGTGTAGTCGTAGTAGTAGTAGTAGTAGTAGTAGTAGCAGTAGTAGTGGTAGTAGTTGTAGTAGTAGTAGTATAGTAGAAGTAGTAGTTTATCTGAGCAGTTTTACAATGTATTTTTACAGGTACATACATTAATTTCAAGAAACAAATGGATAATAGGGTTGTTATAGCTATAAAGTGGAGCAACATTCTCATATAAAGCACAAAACATGGTAGCATTATTAAAGTATGTACTAGAATAATTTAGACCTGTTTGGTTGAAGATGAATTGCAAATAATAATGATAATTATACACTTTCAATTTAGGGTAAACAGTTGAAAATCAGCTTTTTTTGTAGCCATTGTATTGTCTTTTCACATACAACTTATCCATAAAGATATAGAAGAGGATTTTCTACTTTTGAGTGGATCATCCAAGACTATTGGTCCTGATACGTGCTCGACAAATAAGACCAGAGAGTTTTGTTTGTGGGGCTGATGGCACAGACTGGTTGCCTAGCCTCTGTGAGTGTGCCCCAGGGCAGCTGTGGCTACAGTAGTAGTTTATCACCATTGTGTATGGAGTGAATGATTATTGACATGTAAAACGTCTTTGAGTGTCCAAAAAAACACTATATAAAACCGATGCATTATTATTATTATTATTTGTTCAAATCGTGGATAAAACTGATACTACACTAATATTTGATCTGAAATTTGAATATCCAATTTTGTCAATATTTCCCTTTCCTAGTGATAACATAGCTTTATCTCATACCATATCCCGTACCAGCAAAGTCATTTTTCCTTTCTTTCCTCTGTTTTCTGGCAGGCATCCGAACCGAGCAAGACTTTTACGTGCGGCTCATTGACTCCATGACGAAGCAGGTAAACACAGTCTGCATGTGTCCCACTGGGTCCTCACTCGTCTCTGTAAATATAGTTTGAGTTTTTACACCAACTTCACAACAACAGTTTAGAGGTGTCCAACATGTTTCGATTGGAGAGCTACTCATGGGCAACAGAAAATGGCAGAGAGCTACTCATTTTTGCATTGGTAATAAAATTGAGTCTATGAAGTAATTGCAGAAAATCGTGGACATTTTGTACAGTAAAATGTGCCATATACTGAATAACCCAACAATGGTGAATATAATGAAACATATGTATATCCAATCCTATTTATATAGCACATTTTTATAAAGTTCCCAAAGTGCGGCAGAGAGAAATAAGTAAAACAATGATAACAATAAACATTTAAAAGAAAACAATAAAATACCAGCTATCCAATACAAAAAATAAAATAGATGATTAAATAAGATATGCCTCAAAATGTATAAAATATATATAATAAACATACTTACTTAATCATTTAGGATCATGTGTCAAAATCCTGAATCCTTTGGGGAGCTACCTGAATGGGGTTAGAGAGCTACTGATGCCTCCTTAGCTACAGGTTGGAGACCGCTGCTTTAGTAATTGATATATTTATGATATTTTATTTGTTACATCTATTTGTATCCTGCGCATGTTGAAAGCAAAAGTATCGGTATCGGACATGACAAAGCTGGAACCACAGAAATAGTTTCCATTTCATAACAATAACAATGAATACCGAAAAGTTTGTCTAAAAATATACAGGTGAAAAAAAAATAAAAAAATGGGAATAGCGTTCAAAAGTTTGTTGATATCTGTAGATCTGTAACTACTGTATGTGTAAGCAGTACATACAGACTCATGACCTGCAGAGTGACATATACCAAGCTATAGGGGCCAAGAGGAAAATATATATCTATGTATTTATGTCGAAACAACTGAAAAAAAAAAAAATAAGGCTTACAGTCCATAAAAATAGAAAAAAAAAGAAATCTGACAGTTTTTAGCTGTGAGCCAATTATCAACATTATAACAAAAAGGGCTTGATACATCTCACTTTGCAGGTACTGAGTCTGTCATTTATAAGTTTCAAAGTAAAGAAACTTTTGAAGGATATTCTAATTTTCACCTGTTTAGATCTTCTCAAAATATGATCATTATTTATCGATGCAGGAAGGTCTAAGGACATTTAACATGAACATTTAAGGGATTTTTATGGACATTTAAGGACATTTATGGACATTGGTCGTCCGTCCCCTATACAATACAATACAACACAATACAATACAACACAATACAATACAATACAATACAATACAATTTATTCTTGTATAGCCCTAAATCACAACAGCATCATCTCAGAGACTTAACAAAACCATTGAAATCACCAACACAGATCAGAGAATCAACAG
>JAPMNZ010705455.1:0-10207 GCA_029875035.1 Pomatoschistus microps | reverse complement strand
TGCATAACAAAGACAGGGACCATGTCTTTAGTTTGTATTTAGTGTGATTTGCCTTGTGTATTAGATGTCCTATAGAAATAAAGTCGAGGGTTTTTTTTTATGTAGGCAATGTTACATAAAAAACAAAGGAACACAGACACATCACATACAAAGTGGCATATGTCACTTTGTATGTGATCTTATATTTTGATGATTATGGCTCACAGTCCCTTTTCAAAATATAAACATTTTCTGAGAGATTTGGGAACCATTCATGAGCAATACAACAAATGAAGGCTCCATATTCTTTGGTTTAATTAAACTGGCCTGTAGGGGGCGAATGAGCAGAGGTGGGACAACTCAGTTTTGCTCCCATTGAAAACCATGTAAATTGTGTCTGTTTTGGAGTCAAAAGGCTCTCCTCCTGTGTGGTGTACGGTTGTTGTATCAGTCTTAATCGGGAGGGGAACACTCAATTCTAAGGGAGTACTAAAAAATACTTTTCAAAAGAGTCTTGATTTCGGGCATTTTTGGAAAGAGAATTGGAGAAATTGCTGTGTTTCATTCAGGCGGCCTGCAGGGGGCACGTATCTGGGAAAGCCTTGATTCACCTCGCCCGCCTCATTCAAGTGATTTTTTCAAAGTCTACTCCTTTATATGAGATCACAGTTGGAACACGGAAGAAACTCTTGTCTATCTCTCTATTCGCGCAGTTTCTACAAGCGTACACCACACAAAAAGATGGCATTTGACAGCGCTTCTTCTTCTACTATATACCCGGCAGACTGCACTGCCAGGGTACGTCGCGCCACTGCCCTGACGTCATATGAAACCCAAGAATACATGTGTGTAATAAGTCAATCATATGCTTCACATCTAAAGTTGAATTACTGATGTAAATGGACTTTTGAACAATGGTCAAATGTTTTAACCTGATAGATTATTTCTATATTTCATCTATTTTTACTTCAGAGTGATTTGCATTGCTGTGCCTACTCACATATTTTTTATTCCGACTTGTTAAGGCCCAATCTCTTCAGAAGTCAAATTCTTAGCGAGGTTGGATCTGATTACTTGGACGGGGAACTGAAGATAATTCCAGGTGATTCAGTGCTTGTTGTGTCTTAAGACAGATTGAGTCATTCTCCTTAAATAAAGTGAAACAATCATTCGCATCAGGTTTTAAACAGCAGAAAAGTAAATAGAGGTTGAAGTATAACATGCTGCTTTATCACTTTTCTGGTGGAAGAAGGCCGCTAGTATGTAACCTGACGAGATGCATACATTAATAAAACCGTTTAAATGAAAGCTCTAAGAACAATTACCTCTTTGACGCTTAAATGGGTTTCTTTATGAGCAGCAGGACTAGTCTCTGGGTGGTATAGGTCTGCACATGTCGCTCAGTAGTGCACCCACTCACCCGTCTGTCAGACGTCACTCCGCCGCTCCACAGACTCTGAAGCTTAGTGAAGTATCGTCCAAATGAAAAACACCCTCAGACGACTGTTATAAATGATCTCTCTCAGGGGAAAGTGTTTTTTTTTTTCTCTTTGGCCTGGTTTGGCCACAATATGTTCCTATGTAGTTTGTGTAGCATCGGCTGCTAAACATGATCAAGCAAGAGAAGTCACGTTACTTTGCATAGCACAAGGCAATGCAAGTATATTAAAAAAAAAAAAATACATTGAAACCATACAAGGTATTATAATAAATAAATAATCAGATGGCATTGATAATAGTGGAGGACACAATCCTGCCGCTCAGCCAAACATAATTGTTTTAAGAAGAATAAGAAGGTCCTTTATTCGTCCCACAATGGGGAAATTTCAGTTTGATGCATACACATGCACATATACATCAAGGCAAGCAGCGAACATCACTTCAGTGCTCCTTATGGGGAAAGTGTCTTACCCAAGGACACAACGACAGCAGATATTAGTGGAGTTGGTGGAGATTGTCTCGTTGTGGATCCTGGATTTGAACACTGTCAGAGTGGAAGCTTGTCTCACAATTTCAGGAAGACTTATCCAGATTGTAGCTGGAATAATCTGACATGATTCCTCCCCATGTTCTGTCCTGACTCTGAACATCAGCAGGAGTTCAGTCCCTGTGCTCCTCAGAGTCCAAGGTGGTTCATATGGCACCAAGATGTTTGGATTAGTGTGAGGCAATGGAGAGACTTAAGTTGTACACAAGCAGAACTGCTTTAAAGTCTGTTCTCTGAGCCACAAGAAGTCAGAGCAGAGTCCTGAGAGATTGCTATTTTTGTGGTTAGAAAACTGCAAGCACTGAAACCATTTAGGTTCCTTGTATACAGAAGTGTTATCAATTCCAAGTAATATTCTTGTGTGATTTAGATTTTTTTTTTCCATGCTGTAAGTGTGATCATAAAAATTCAAATGAGTAAAAGCTTGACACAGCCCTCCCAATATTGACCCCCTGGTAAATCTTTACATTATGAAAATATGAATGAATAAATCCTGTATTATTTATATTATTTATACATGATTATTGCAATAACTTGGAATAGCTGTGGAGTTGCCATCAATGTATTTAATTCTCTGGTCTGAGCCACTTCCCCCAGTCAAGCGCTGCCTGTAATATCCCGCTTGTCGATTGGCGCTGGTCTCCTGACAGCTCTGTGAAAGGCTGCCCTGCGGACACTGTAATTCCTCCAACAGTTCCTGACATTACCCGATGATATTTGTCACTGACGAAGGCCTGCACACTTCTCACACAGAGCCATTTTCACACCCAACAATTTACACACACTTTTCACAATAGTCTAATGGGCTCATAAAATTGTCAGAGCACTCATTGAATTGCATTTATAATCGTGGACTTTGTTAGGGGCTTTCAGCAGGTGACTGTGGCTAATGTGGGGTTTCTCAACATGTTTGACCCATGACACACCATTATTTCAATGAAAACCATCACAGGGCACAACATCAGCTGAAACTGATACAAATACGAAAATCTGCAGCCACTAGTAAGATTGTTTGATTTCCTATATAAATTAAATAATATACAATCACAAACACTGGGGAGCGGAGTCTGCGTCATTTATGTGTGTGTTTAATGACCTAATCTAAAAATGCACTTTATTTTTTCACCCATTGTTCAAACCTTTAATAACTACTCTTATTTCCACTTACACTCTCAATCAATCTACTGAAAAATATGCAGGAAAATTGCACAATGCGTTGTTGTTATTATATATGTGATATTTAATTTCCTTCTCAAAGTCTACGTTTTGTTTATAAATGCGAAAATAAACCAGTTTTCCATCACAACTCCATAGATACGGCATGCATCAGTGATTAGCTAATGCAACTTCCTTCTCCACCACACTTGATAATATAATTTGCTGAGATGTGTGTGATTTCTTAGAAGTGGTTTTGGTGACAGCTTATATTTGGAAGCCTAACATAATGCCATATGATGTGTCAGAGCAGAGGGGAGCGGAGTCCCAGTGGGGGTCCATCATGTGCAGGCCTTAAAAACGCTCTGTATGTGTCTCTACTTTTAGACTACTGCTTATGAGTCAATCTCTGCTTCTGCTGCTCTATCACAGTTTTCTGAAGACATGAGTAGAAGCATCTCTGATTAGTAACAACTTTTAGAAAAGGCATGTTTGTTCATCGGTATTCAGTAGGTAACAACATATTAACAAAAAGTAACTAGGAGTAGTGGTTCTTGCGTTACCTCCTCTACTTTGTTAATAATGTTTTCCGTTCCCTGAGACATGAATGAGAGGACCTGGCTGAGCAAATAACTCTGGGAGTGATGCTGACATCTCTCTTTTAAAATCCAATACCCTGGTTTAAACAACAATTGAGACATATGGGTCTCCTCTTGCACAGTCAAATGTTGCTCTAGGAAATAGAAGCAGTGGTTTGAAATAGTCTTGTGCAAGTCTGTTGCTTGTTTGACTCTACAACCTTATAAGTCTGAGGTCATCATAACAAGTCATTTATAAAAAATACTCATTATACGGCTCATCACAGTGGAAGTAGAATGCTCCATTGATTTGAATGTAATTTCAAAACGTTCAACGGGTCATTATATCTTGATAACGGACCTCTGAAACCAATAATGGCTTGCATGTAATTCACGTGTGTCAGGTCCCTCCGCAAGTAGTGGCCAATTCTTCGACGAGCTTTCAGCGACACTACTTCCGTCTCTCTGAGAGAAGTTGGAGGAATCGTTCCTGAGGTTAACGGGAGTCCGACTTTCAATTTAAACAGAGATACTCCACCATTTCTCATCTCCAACTGCACCTTCACCATCCTGTTTAATATGATACTACCTGTTACTAGCATAGCCACGGGAAAGTCTTTGGGAACTATTTTATTTTCTGTCATTAAATAATCAGCATTCCTAAGAGTGGACTGAAGTTTATGCTGTGTGTTCTGTTGGTACAAAGCCGTATAATAAGCGGGATAATGTATATTACACAGGTCATTATCGGAAATTAGTACCTCCAGGGCTTCGCCCTTTCGGTAGTTATTTTCTGATAATGATCTGTGTAATATACATTATCCCTAACATATTCAATACAGTCGAAATGAAAAAGGGAAGAGTAAACCAAAAATTTCCAATATTGTCCATCTATGAATGAAAATGGAGATGAAGAATACAGGGAGATTGGTTATCTAATTTGCACTGCTATAAACTTTTGCTATAGGCTACACATGGTACATTGCAGAGTTTTCTTCAGCCATTGAAATATTATGACAATGAAAAGTGGCAGCCAATGTAATATGTTTAGCCATTGATTTGTGCTGCGGTGTCTGTGCACTAATACGGTCAGCTCTTCTTAAAAGTGCTACAGTTTTCTCTTTATTAAACACTGTTGGGAATAGATTGGATTTTAGCAGCACAGGAAACCTGACTATAAGATTGTTAATCAAAAGGGTTAACTTTATCTCCAGAGCAGCAGCAGTTTCTGCATAGGTAATGAATTATCCAACGATGGTCATGAAAGAGGATTCAACGCACTCTCACAAGCTGTAGTCAAATAGGACACAAACTTAAAATGGCAACTAGGGTTTTTTAAGGATTATATTCTAGTGGCAGCTGGAGCTCAGTTGTGACAGCAGCTCTTTTGTTTAAATCAATAACACTGCAAGGACATACCCTTTCTTAAGAATAGGGTATGTAATATTTACAGTCTATGGGTATGTTGAGTTTTGTCAACTACTGATGAATATGTATAAGTAAGGAAGTAAGTAAGTAATCTGTACTTACAGCCCTGAGTCTGGGGCTGTAAGTACTGGCCTTACTTTAGTGGTTGTATGTTAAAATAGTACTTGTGTAAATCAAACTAATGTCACACAATTTCACATTTCTGCTCAGTGGTGATCAACAGTTGCTGTATGCCATGGTGTGTTCCATAAAAACCCTAATTGCCTCCATTGGCTGTGTTTGCCTGTATGTAGATGAGATGTTGGCTTATTAATAGGCTGTTTGTACGCTGAGCACACTGATATTTAATTACATCTCCCAATCCCCTCTCTGCCGCTCCATGTCTGCGCCCTGTGTACTTGTTTACTCTGCACTGCTGCACGTTTGCTTGTTGTGGGGATTCTGATTAAGGGCAGCTATCACAGGTTTCCTCCTCATTCCTACCCACATCACACACCTGCTCCTTGTTTGGTGTTTGTCAAAGCATTGTGTCTTTTGTTTCCGTGATTATGCTGAAGTTGTGTAACTGCGTTGACAGATGCCATGCTGATGGTGGCCAACAGGCTCCAGGGGCCGCTCCATCTCGAGTCAGTGATCCAGCCAATCGACGTGAAGATCTCCGACGCCATCATGACCATGCAGGAGAACAGCATGCATGTGTCTGCAAAGGTATGGCTAGCAGAAACCTATCCTTCCAACGATTTATCAAATTATATAGCTCTGTTAGCCATGCCCACAGACCCATAAATGGCGAGCATTTTTACTCTTACAATTTGTTCACAATGTAAGTTGATCCAAACCAGAGATTGTCCCAAACCAATCTTAATACTTTGGCTTTGAATATCTTAAATCACAGATAACTTGATCTACTCATTCTAGACTTGCACTACACACACTACAACACATGGTTTGGAAAAAGGATTGGAAGAAGCAATGACCCATGGTTCCAACTTCTAACTATTGTTATTCATCTCGAAAGTCACTACAAAACAAGTTTCTGGGTTCATATCAGATAGTGAATAGTCTTATTATGTTTATTACAAGACACATTCCAGACATCAGCTTAACATGAAATATATACATGAAAGTTTTACGCATTTACTGCTTAATTTGTTTATTTTTCCCAAGGGCCAAATTTATCGGACGTCTGTATCCTCTGGGACGATAAATTGTACAACGCATCACCACTTTAGGGGAGAGTTTTGGGTCATAGCAAATACCAAACACCAAACACCATATCTTATTCAGTTTCAATTTCATGTTATAACATCTGCTATATTATAGTGATAAATAATTGCTAAACCAGTATAAAACTAGGACTGAACAACTACCAAACTGGTGGCTTAGACATAGGAACAATTATTATGATTTCGAATTGGGCTTAGATTGTTCTGCACAAGCAGGTAGCCAAGCCCTCTCACTTTAGATTTTACTTTTTGATTATGGCTAAAAACAATGATGTGCAGAGTCAGATGATGTTTGAGATGTTTACTGATGTGTTTTATCAAATCAAAGTACCCTCAGCTTTATTACTGGGTGCATTGTTGCAACCAGGCCATTTCTCTATAGAGTTGTAGACAGCCACGAGGCATCTTGTGCATTATTCACACTATTATAGCCACAGCTGCCCTGCCATTCAGGGAAACAACATTCCAATTATGCGGGAGGTTCTCTGTCTCAGTCTTGATGGCTGTGAGTGTAAACATGATGGAAATGGGAGAGAAGGGCCAGCTGTTTGTCCTGACTGTGTGTGCTAGATTTCACCACACCAACAATCATAATGAAAAGCTGTTTGGGGCCCCCGGCAACTGAACCATCACCATGTCAACCTGTTTACACAATACAATCATTGTTCAAACTGTAGAATATACATGCTAGAGCAGCAAGAAGAAAGAGTAAGAACATGGCATTAGACAATCCGAATATATGTATTAACTGCTGTTTTTTTTATTATTCAACAAAACATGACAACAAATCTGATGAAACTGAAGAAGCTGGGATACCAAATTTTCAAACCACAAAATAATTGAATATTTAGCACAGTAGTTCCTGTCTCTCCATGCTGGTTGTAGCATTGGCTCACAAAAAAAGCACCAATCTTGCTCTGCTAATTAGCACTCAGCCCAAAGCCTCAAATATTAACTGACAAGGCTCTTTATAACATGTATGCATAATATTAACATGACAGCCTGGTGTGATCTGATTTTGCTTTTATAAAACTCTTTCCGTCAAGACAAATACAATTCCTTACTTATAGAAGACAAGTTACGAATCCCACCGTTGAGGAGAATGTATTAGAATAATTAATGACAACGCTATAACCTAACCAAACATTGTATTTATTGTAAAGCTGTGCGTATGCTGTTGGCGCTCGAGGCATTAGCTGTTCTTGGCTCTTGCTCTAATCTGGCGTATAAAGGGAGATTGTGATCCAGATGGACGGTATATTTGCTGTCTCTTATCAGACTGGAGTGAGATGCTGTGAGCTTATATAGGCCAGAGATCTCAGAAGGGAAAATGTCAGTAGTGTAGGCAAAGAAAAACTTTCCATTTTGAAGTGTATGGGTATCCTTCGAGAGAATTCACAACTTAGTCAATTCTAGTTTTCTTACCAACTGCTTCAGATTTCAAGTCAGGCAAACTGGAGACAACATTTGAAGAAGAATACACATTTCAATCCCATATTTATTACAATAGAAGAAAAAAATACTATGTCCAAATGTGTTCATAGTGTTTTAAAAGAAGAGTTTGTGTTTAATCTTGATCTTGATTGTTGGTTTCAGGTCTTTCAGGGATGCGGCCCTCCAAAGCCTTCGGGAATTGGACGCTCGGCTCGAGGTATTTCAGATGTATTCAGCGGGCGTTTCAAACACTTTAGTCATGAAGAAAGGCCCACGACGGCTTCGGGGACCAGCCTCGACAGATTGGTATGTAACAACCACCACTACACCTCCACAATCCTTTTATGAACAATAACAAATCATTTTAGGGTCTGGTTCACTTTAAATGGACTGATTCTGGTTCACCTGGGGAAAGAAGTGTTTGTTGTCCGGGGCAACAGTAACTCTTTGAGCCTAATGGTCATGGGTTTGATCCCCCTTCAACACAGTGTCATCTGAGATAGATGAACAAGGGCGTGAACATGAAGAAAGGATTGAATAATCTGTTTCAATGGACACAGCTTGTCCTGTTTGGTGGTTTTACATCCACAAACAAAGCTTTTTTGACTCACGTGAACCAGAGTTTGTCCAGTTAAAATGAACCAGACCAACTCGTGTGAATGTTCCCCTAAACATATGTATTAACTCACAATTTAATCTCGCGGTTCTTGTGAAAGGAAAAAGAGTATCAACCCCATGACCCAATCTTGAATTTATTTTTGTTTATGCAGTAGATTAAACAATAATGTCGACGTTTACGAATGTTTTTTGTGTTATTAATAGCACATTAACTTCACTTTTGATTTGACTTTTGACGTGTTCTTTGGAAAATACTTCAGACGAACATGAAACTTCCCATGGTTATCATCTTCCATGTTGACAGATTTGATTATGACCTGGAACAACAACATGCTATTGATTAAAGCAAAGGATTTTGACATACCTAAAAGTGTTTCCTATTAACACTTTTGCAGTTGACAGCTGGGAATCATACAACAAGCTTTACCTGGAAAAAACTGAGATTGGAAAGAAATCAAAATAGGACAAAGCCACAGTTGCAGCAAGGGTATAGTGGGTTAGGTTCTGCACTTGTATCTCTCTGCCCTGGCGAAGAACATTCTCGGATGATAAAGAGCCACTGGCCCCTGGTCGCGGTGAGGAGGAGGTGCTACAAGGTCAATGGTAGAGTTGAAGCTCAGTCGTAACTCGTCCTTAACTTTTAAAAATATGTTTTCAAGCTGCAGTCTGAACTGTAATTCCTCCTGTTTGTAGATATGCACAAACTCTTCACCTCTGCTGCCTTCTTTTCTCAGCCAAAAACAAATTAAAAACTGCCACTAAAAATAATATTAGTTGTGCGTCGGCTTTGTATGCGTTTTTCTAGGAAGAAGATTACATTCCGTTTATTTTTGCACAGCTCTAAATCACAACAGCAGTCATCTTGGAAGAAGTCGTCGATTCCTCAACATCAGATCAAAATATCAAACAGTTGGAACAAAGGAAATATCATAATAACAAACACATAAGATCCAAGGAGGCAGATGACCAATGTCCATAAATGTCCTTATATACTTGCTAATTAATTCAGAATCTTCACCGTCCTCACTGAACCTCCTGCATTGGCAAGGAATTGAAAAAAACTAAACCCAGAGGGAAAAAGAAAGAAACACACAAAGGCATAGGGCTGAATTCTGATTGGCCAAGAGTGTTCTATGCAACAGAAAACGGTAATAAACATTTTCATTATTTCTTGGCAGAATACTGATTTGCAGCCTTATGGAACTACTTTTTTACTGCATAAATGAGGACTTTTTTCCCCCCCTTGATGTAAAATATGATTCAGTCAATGTCAAAGCTCATTTGAAAGCAATTAGTGCGTACTCTTAAATTCGGTTAATATTGAAACAAGTAATTAGTTGACATAAATTGTGTGACAGCTTTTATTATTGTGCCTTGTCTTCAGCTTGTCATTTTTACAAGCTGTATTAAGTCTAACAAGGCTGTCTCTATTCTTAGGCGTCGACACATCACAACGAGACATGTAAAGAGAGGGAAAAAAACAAGTGAACTAACCAAAAGAAAATTGCTCTTTTATGCAGAAAAATCCTCAGGTTCTTGTTTCCTTTAATAATTTATCTGAACATTTTGTCAAAACCAGTCTTTAAATAAAAGACTAGCTGTCAGTTTGAGGCGCTGAGGTTTCATAACTGGTCACAATTTCACATTTCTTATTTGATCGTACTTGACGTCAAAAATAATCAAAAGATACTGTCACCGTGTCACTCTCTCACAACTCCCACTTTAGTTTACTCAAGACAGATCCCACAGATGTTGGACATGCAATACCTTTCAGAAACGCTCAGAAGGTTGGTGTATACGTA
>JAPMNZ010700446.1:0-22854 GCA_029875035.1 Pomatoschistus microps | reverse complement strand
CTTCCTACACTGGGGGTGCCTCAGTCTTCCACTGAAGGAGCTCCTCAGCTCCTCTATAGTCCTGTGCAGTGGGTGGGAGATGTTGTTCATAATAGGTTATTTATCCTCAGTGGGGACATTTCTGGTGTTACAACAACTTTAATACCCATGTTGCATCTGTCTTTATCATCTAGCAGCAATTACAAACTAAAACTCAAATCTCAGTGTTTTAGAAACAATGCTGCAATGTTGCCTCTCTTATGTGTCATGCACTTAAAATGTGATTGTTCTGATTTTGAAATTCAGTAATGTGAACAACGTCAATGACATGTTCTTGGAACAAGAAGACAAGGAAAATCAAGAGCCTGAGAATTCTGAAGAGGCGGCTTCTCGTCTCTGGGTTGACCGATTCTCTCCACGACACTACACTGAACTCCTCAGTGATGATGTAAGACAACATATAGACTTGTGAACGATCTCTTTAATATCTCACTAACATGAGCTCTTTGGCTTTGTTGCAGTTCACAAACCGCTGCCTGCTCAAATGGCTGAAATCATGGGACACTGTTGTATTCGGAAGAGAGAGAAAAGTTCGCACAGTTCGCACTCAACAGACTTCCAACCAGCCCTCGTTTAAACCCAACCAAAACAACCAGAACGCAAACCGCTTCAAATCCAAAGTGGAAATAACAGAGGAGCTTCTGGAGGCTGAATTGGACCAGTATAAACGACCCAAATATAAAGTAGAATCATATATATATATTTTATTTGTAACATTACATTACTTTATTTGAGTTTAACATGAGTTTGGTTGTCTTTTTTAGGTCGCATTATTATCAGGGCCTCCTGGTTTAGGAAAAACAACACTTGCACACATCATTGCAAAGCATGCTGGGTACAACGTGGTGGAAATCAATGCCAGGTCATTTTAACAAGATTAATACAAGTTAAATTAATTAACCCAAATATTAAACATTGTTCCCCTGTAATTCATTTCATCAGTGATGACCGCAGCGCAGAGGTTTTCCAGAAGCGCATAGACACGGCCACTCAGATGAAGTCTGTGTTAGGAGCCAACGAGAGGCCCAACTGTCTCATTATTGATGAGATTGATGGGGCACCAGCTGTAAGTTCACTAAATTGTTTAATTGTAAGGAAAATGACCGGGGGTGGGTGATATTGACAAAAACTTATGCAGTATCTACATCTTATTTTTGTAATTACAGTGAATTCTCACTGTAATGTTGTAGCGCTCTGTCATGCATAAACTGTGGCGGTTGAAGTTTAGATTTTAGGGAAAATGTCAAACTTACCAGAAATGTGCAGGAATTTCAACGTAATATGCAAATCCAATTTCAGATATTTCTGTTTGTATGTCCTATAATTCTTTCTATAAATAACAATGAATAAATATAATTCCTGCTATGCTAACTGTAGCATAAATGTGTGTTTTGTGCAGGCTGCCATCAATATCTTGTTAGCTGCTATAAACAGGAAAGATGGACATGGTGGTGAAGGAGAGAATGCAAAGAAGAAGAAAAAGAAAGAGTCCATTCTGTTGAGACCCATCATCTGCATCTGTAACGACCTGTGAGATATTAAGACATGATCATATTTTAATGTTTAAAATGTTTGGGTATCAACAAAACATTGAAAAAATTGACAGAATATGGTTTCTGGTTATTTTATTTAGTTTTTTTGTTTCAGCTATGTTCCAGCTCTCAGACCGCTCAGGCAACTGGCGTTCCTACTGAATTTCCCTCAGACGCAGCCTTCGCGACTGGCTCAAAGATTAGCAGAGGTGGGTGAACGACAAAGGTTTAGATAATCTGGTTTTGTCTAACAGTAGTTTATGGGTAAATAGTTTGGGGAAACAGACTTGTATCTTTGATTACCAACATGTTTTTGTATACAAACCACACCTGCTACATTTGGAAGACAAGTCATTTTTGTCCATATATAGACTCTACATGTTTTCATGTTGTAATGTAACGTTTAAGGAACAGCTGAACGATCAAAATATATCTGATAGACGACAGCTTTAACTACAAAATTATTTAATGAGGTGTTAATGCAATGTTGACTCGTGGTGGACAAAGCTTTGTAAATAACACCATGAATTCTGTGGAGGCAAACTCACATGTTACCATAACTGTTAACTTCCATATCAGATAGATGGATATTTTATTGATCCCTGTAGGAGAAATTCAGGTGTCCAGTAGCAGCAAAAATAAAAGGGATCATTCTAATAAGCTAATAATAGCATTAATCAGCCACAGGTCTTCAAGTCACAGCAGCAAAGATGGAGTGGTCTCTGGGTGGTGCAGGACGCATTTACTGTTTTATTTAGACAATTAATAGCAACCAAAACTCGATGTCCATAAACTTCTCTGCCCAACTCTACACAATAACAATACATACTCTGTCCATCGCTATATAGATGGCAGAATTCAAAGAACAAAGAAGTAGTGGGTTATCGTCCGGCAAAAACCGTAGTTATTATATTCCTGAGTATGTCTCAAATATGGTTAAGTATGGTGTTGTAGCATTGTTTACCATTCAGCAGCTTCTGTAATTTTGACTTTTTGTTTCACAGATTGCAGTGCGGCAGGGTATGAAAGCAGACACCGGTACGCTGATGGCTCTGTGTGAGAAGACTGACAATGACATCAGATCATGTATAAATACTCTACAGGTGAGTAGTGTTATAGCTTTGTAAGATTCACACAAGCCCAATTTACCCTTGTACTTACTTGTATCTGTACATCTTGTCTAGTTCCTCTTTGGTCGCGGACACAAACAGCTGGACTCCAGGACAGTCCAGAGTGTTTCAGTGGGACAGAAGGACCAGAACAAGGGCTTATTTCATCTGTGGCAGGAGACGTTTCAGCTTCCACGAGTAAAACGGTACAACCGATCTTAAAACAACACATGACGTTATCGATCCTTATTTACAAGTTGATTTTAGTACTTACTGTATATGCCGGACTATATGCAGCTACTTTTTTCAAGTTCTTTGAATGCTGCAGCCTGTATAACCATGCTTCCAATGTAAGGTCTCAATGTCTTTGTCTATTGTTGTAGAGTTGGGCTGTTATCAGAGAGTTTATGGAGTTTTTAGTAGCTTTAGGATGCATGTTTATTGTCAAGACATACGAGTCCTGACATGGAAGCTGACAGTTATGTAAGTTTATTGTTTTGATTTTTGTATTGTATGCATTTTACATAGTGAAATTATTAACAGCATGCAATTATGCCTTATTTATTCCTTATTCTTGGTGAAATCTTGTATGTTTAGAAA
Organism: Pomatoschistus microps; assembly: GCA_029875035.1. Taxonomy (NCBI): domain Eukaryota; kingdom Metazoa; phylum Chordata; class Actinopteri; order Gobiiformes; family Gobiidae; genus Pomatoschistus; species Pomatoschistus microps. The sequence continues at coordinate 19,574 of JAPMNZ010700446.1, read as the reverse complement.
ACGTATTGGCGAGGGCTTTGAGGAGACTGCAGGGTCCGGAGGAGGTGCTCAGAGGTTTCAACACATCCTGCTTCTGGCTTCTTCTAGTGGGGAGTATGAGAAAGTGGCACAAGTAAGACACCTCTTACTTTGTTTTAGTTTTATTACTTAGTTCCATATTCTTTACTGTGGTACATTGTCCAATAATCCTGCCTATATTATTGCCATGTCAAAGGTGATACATGCAACATCAATCGTATCCTCTGTGTTAAGTCTAGTTAATAATGAATACATTTCAAACTATCCCTCTCCTTGGAATAAGCATCACCAGTATTTGCTGCAGGACAAAAATTAGACCAATGGTGAGGGGGCCTGTGAGGGTGAGGTAAAGCCTATCCATCTTCACATTTTGAAAACTTGTCTTTCCCTTTAACAATAATAGGGCTGCTGAATTCCCTATCTACAGATTTGCTGGCTATTGATGCGTAGATTTGATTAAGCCACCTTTCTTATCACTCTGTAATCTTGTAATAAATGAATGCCCTGTAGGGTAGGTTACCTGTTCCTTTCCTGGTTTTATTTACAAATAATATTGCATTACTACTTCCACTCACGAAACAAAAATGACGAAATGAACTGTTTATTTGTCTAAACCTTGCAGTTACCGACAAGAGCCCTCACAGCCCTCTTTTTTTCTTCACATCTCAGGGGCTGTATGATAACTTCCTGTCGATGCGAGTGCGGGACCCTAACCTCCACAGCGTGTGCGAGGCGCTGGAGTGGCTTTCCTTCTCTGATCGGCTGAACCAGGTCATTCTGCACGGACAGAACTTCACCCTCATGAGATATCTGCCCTTCCTGTCCGTCACCTTCCACTTCCTGTTCGCCCATAGCCATGTGCCACGCCTCAGCTACCCGCACAGCCAGCATGAGGTACCAGCACACTCGAGACATTTCACTTTTTTGGGAAAGTCACACGTTGTCGGTTTGTTAATGTGGAGCAGCAGTGAATGACAAAGTTACCTTCCACTACAATCTTAACTGTAGGCTAAAAAATGCAGGAAGATATTTATTATGCTTTTTGTTTCCTCCAGGCATTAACCCGTATCCTTGGCAGTAAAAATGCTCTCTCTTCAATGCTATCCGATATCCCAGCATGCATCAGGACAAGGATCAGCCAGCTCAACCTCACTCTTGATATCCTCTCGCTTCTGCTCGAGATCATCTGCCCCAAACTGCGACCGGTACGACTAAACTGAGGCTGGGTCCATATGGGAATGCAAACTTGTATTTCATTTTTTTTGGTGCTTTCAAATCTAGGTAAATCCACAGCTGTTCAGTAGCAGAGAGAAAGAGCAGCTGAAGGAGCTCATTGACACCATGCTGGCCTACAACCTCGCTTACAGGCAGGACCGAACACCGGAGGGCCAGTACACATATGTTCTGGAGCCGTGAGTAGTCATTGTCTTCATTTTTGTGGGGGAGGGGCTTAAGCTATTTGATGGGTATAAGAACAATGGCCTTACATGTAACATGTAATTGTTTCAACCGAATCAAAAAAGAGGGATTTTACCATCATTTTGATTTCACAGAAATTTGATCAGTTAAACTTTGTTCGAGTAGCGGAGCTGCAAAGATTTGCGAATTTGCTCTCGTTTACACAAAGTCTGTTTTGCACAAAACTTTTATCCATTGTTCAACTTCAGGGTCTAGGTCATGTGAAAGTGAGTACATTCGAATTGGCCCATTAGCGCCCCCTACAGACCATGTCAAAGTTTTACATGGAGATAATCACATTTAGTTTTTTCTAAATGTTTGAAATTTTTCACATAATTCTGTTTTGCCCTCTTGATTCAAAAAGTGAATGAGACCCAAGACTTATTTTTTACCCTGTTGCCGTGGCAACAACAAACGCTCCCCATTCTATGTCAATAGCAAATGTACACCTCATACAAACATCAAACCAGCCTCGGCCGTTTCACCAATTTGGCTGAAAATTGCTCCACATCATCTCATCTATTGATGTACCATCAATAGTTGTTCATAGATGGTCATCCAATGGAGACTGTATATATATGGACACACTCACATATTATACATGTGCTCCTGTTTACACATACAAAGCCTGATTTGTACTACACTTGGCCTGGGTCACCTGAAGGTGTGAAATTATTAAATTGGCTCTTTAGCGCCCCTACAGACTGAGCCAAAGTTTTACATGGGGATCCAAACCAACTGATCATATTCATTACAATTTTGCGAACCTTGTTTTATAGCTACGGGAGCAAATAACGGCGCGCCGGCATCCCCTCCTTTGCGCGGTGCGGCTAGGGCCGTTTGACGCCGCTTGCGGCTTTAATTAACGTTTATATTTCCTTCAGCTGAAACTTTATATTGAATTTCTGTGGTCCAGAGATGTCCGTCCAACACAAGTGCATTAGTACAGCCAACATTTGTTAAACCTAAAAACAGCCTCATAACCTCTTACTAAGTCTACGCCGCTGTTTTAAACCTAATTGCAGATTTAGATCTAGACTAGATCCACGACACGGATCTGAACCTTCTTACAGCTCACACGGCAGAAAAAGTCAAGCGTGCAAACTGAGGCTGTCGCTTTGCCCTGAATGATCTACACCAGGTGGACGGACTGGTTCTCCAGAGGTCCCGCTGAGGTTTTCCCGCCAACCAAACGGGAACACTCCAGACCACACTCATTTTCTCAGGTCTTCAGGTCGAGCCTGGACCCGGGCCATGAGGAGTCTGGTCCTGCCTTGTGAGACCTCTGCCACACCTCCTTCTGAACCAGCCAGACCTCCCTGATCTACAATATGGTCTGGACTGAGACACAGATTCGTGTTGAGGCCATTTTGTGCAGAATCTACAACATCTGCAGGTGTTTGTGTTGCCGACCTCAAAGCTCCAGAAGCACAAACGGCCGAACAAACCCTCCAGTACATTCTGCTGCTTTGAAAATTATACGGATCATTCCAGAAAATGATACGATTATATTTCATCTCATTTAATACTATTTTCTTGCCTTATTGCCCAGTGGCTCAGGTCAGTTTTTGAAGGTCACTGCTTCAGTTCTGTACATCTAGAGCTTAGAGCGTAATCCCCTTAACACCTGGTTTGTGACGGAATAGAGGAATAAGCCCAGCAGCGGGGTTCAGGTAACTCCACTGAAGACACACCACACAAGCAAGAACCCACCACTCCATTTGCCTCGAACCCCAGGGCTTCTCGGAGCCTTGTTTTTTTTTTTGGACAGAAGCATGCTGTCTATGCGCGTGCGGGCTGAAGACGAGGAGCCCCTGACCCCACAAGACGGCTCGTTCCTGCAGGCGCGCTGTGATGAGGTCCTGTTCACCTCCGACTGGTGTCTGCCGCTAGTGGTAGCTCTGGTGCTGCTGGCGCTGGTCTACACCTTCCTCTACCTGCCGTCACGAGCCCATCTCAACATCACAGATTATTAAAAAACCCAAGAATGTGCAGTGTGGATGTGAAGGCCTCGACCAACTGCTGGTGAATGTTTTAATGCACCTTGTATTGTGGGAGATGGAATGTAAGTGAGAAGGCAGCAATGGAGTTTGGCAGCGTATTGATTTGGTGGTAGTGTTACTATTTATTTCAAACTTATATTTCATACAAAATTAAACAAAACAGAAATACTTAAGATGTTTTAGATATTTGGATAATAGACAATTATCTGTATATCGCCGCCCCCCCCTTGTAAATTTGATCACAATCGCAACATTTGTCAGAAGAATTACAATTCAATTATCAAAGTTAAATTTTTTCTTTCTGAAAAATGTTTTGTATCTATTCAATAGATGGTCGACAACTATTCAAAATTACATTAAATTAAATATGTGAATTTTTGAATATAGTTCTTTATCATATTCAAAACTTTAGAGCATTATCCTAGACTAAACTACCTCTCCAATGTAAAGGCTTTAGCTTATACAAAGTCAAGAATGTTGTTTGTGTGCATCTTTGTCTCCAGCGTTGTTGGAACTTCAAATACTCAAAAACATACAGTATCTTGTGTGTTTAGATGTATTGATGGCAGTCTTCTCCTGAGGGCTCATGCGAATGTATTTATCTATTGTCTTAAATGTTTATAACAATATGAACTCATAAATCATTCACATTTAGTGGGAATGCACTGATTCTGCTAATCCAGGTCTGTCCATTCATCCATCCATTTTCTTCCCCTTAATCCATTTCTGGGTTGGGGGGGTTGGCAGTCAGAGATGCACCCAGTACACTTAGCACCAGACCCTTAATATCAGCAAAAAACTGATCCAATTTTGTTCTGTAACTGATTTTCATCCTATTTACAGGTGATTTTTTTTAATGTCGTAGTAAGATTTTTTCATTTTCTCTAATTCAGCTTAAAATGTGAAAATAAGTATATGATATAGACTCATTACATACAAATTGACATAAGACTTTGGCTTTAAGTCAGTATTCAAAATATGATGTTTAATTTTATAACAAACAAAGGCTTGATATATCTCACTGTGAGTGTATTGAATCCGTCATATATTGTCATATATACTGTTTCACTTTGTAAGATGATTTTTTTTTTTTAAAGGGGTCTTTAACACGATTTAATGCATCAGAAATGTAGGTTTGCAAATGTCCAAATCTAATGGCAATAGTTGTCATAAAAATTTCTATTTTATCTTTTTTATTTTTCTTCATTGTTCAGCCCTAGTTCTAGAATGTAGTTTCACTGATGTTCCGCTTTCATGATATTTGCAGTTTTGAGTTCTTCTCCCACACAGTCTTCTGTATCTTCCATATCCGGTGTGGTGTAAGTGCTGTACCACAATGCCACGGTATGATGACTTACTGATGGAGCTCAGCATTAAGAGGATTAAGGATTTAGTCTATGACACATTCCAGCTTTTATTAATGTGAACTTTCGCCCCTGAGGTGTGGGTTTGTGTTGCCTTTGTTTTCAAACAGTGCTTGACTCACTGTGTCTATTGCTGTTCCCTTTAAAGAGTCACTACAGGACTGCAGTTATTGCTGAGAGCTGTGGGCTGTTTCTCATATCTTATCTGTATTCATTAAAAGGAAGGAGCTCTATAGCCTGTCTCGGGTTATTGTGGTCAAGGCCTTTTAATCCTCTGGGTCAATACAGAGCTGTTCAATTCAATCGTGTGAAATAGATTGTCCCTGTTACAATACGGAAAGTATATTATATGTTTGATTTAATGCTGTTGGGAAACTGGTAAGCATAAGAAACTAATCCAACAAGGTTCATTCGCTCTTCTGAGTGCTATCCACTCATCCACCGTGGCTCGCTTCTCAGCAAGAAGGTCCTGGGTTCGAATCCCTGTAGGAACAGGGCCTTTCTGAGTGTTTGTTTCCTTTTTAGCTCACACTTTTTACACATGGTAGGCAAAAGATGTTATGTCTTAAGAGAATAAAGACGGAATGTCACGGCCAGATTTGTTCTCTGCCTTTGACCCGTTCTTCGGTGCCACTGTTTGCAGTGGAGAGCCCGGTGAAGCAAACTCCAGATGTGGATGTTGAGTTTGGCCATGAATACCTTCTCTTAATATATCTGTTGTGTGTAACAAAGTACATATAATATATGAGTGTGTGTGTGTGATATTTGCAGGCGTGTGGAGGAGGTGGTGAAGTTCCCCGGTCTGCCTCCTCGTCGACAGCTCACTTACCAGGCCAAGCAGACGGTCAGCAGAGAGATGGAGCAGGAGAAGATGAGGAGGGCGGAGCTGCTGATGCAGAGGAGGAACCCTGCACTGGTGGGCTTTGCATAAATAACAGGAAATGAAATGTATTTAATGGCAAATGACACGAACAAAGAACAACTTTAGAGTAATCTGTTACTCAAACTAATGTCACAAATCAAATGTCTTTCTTGGAGAATAACCATTTCTGAAAGACTAAGACTTATCCACAGTCATCACACATAGGGATACTCTTGACAGGCTTTGTTATTAAAAAGTATATTCATGTGTGCATACGTTTTTGTTTTTTTACGCAGAGAGACGTGGAAAAGGAGAAAAAGGCTGAAACTTTCACAACAACTAAAAATCATCAGCAGAGACTGGAGAACATTGTCAAACAGACCACAGTGGAGACCAGGGTAAGACACTGACCACTAGTGGAGGGAGAGAGGTGAAGGGTCAGAGAGGGATTGAGCTTGTGTGTTGTGTTGAGTGAGTACGTGTGTGTATGTGTTTTGCGTTGTTTTGCTTGAATTTAATTTGATTTATATTTTTTATTATATAGTAGTTTCCTCTATTGGGGGCGTCAACCTTGTTTTAGAAAGGGCAGTGTGGCTGCAGATCTTTATTCCAACCAGACACCACTAATTTCATCAAGTCAGGTGTGTACTTGGTTGGAATGAAAACCTGCAGCCACACTGCCCTTTCTGGAACGACCACGCTTCATGCTGCTGATTGACAGCTGTCTTAAGAAGTAGAACAGTTCCTCCAGGGAGACAAATGAGGACAAAGAGAAGCCACAAACCAGGCTAATAACTCTGTGCTTTTGTGAATTTGTTACTGTTTTTTTAACAGCTTTTATGCAATGGGTTGGCTTTGAATGTATTTTATTGGGTTCTTTGTTCTACAGCCAGAGGTGGATTTCTTTGGCAGAGCAGTGGCCCCCAAGCAGGAGAAAAGGAAGGGATCCACAGAGTCAGGTACAATATGAGACCAAAGGGAAACTCGCACAGCTCTCAAACTCCTTCACATCATAAAGTATAATGATTGCTTTGGTCTCTTAAAAGGTATATAGGATGTTTTACTTCCGGGTGGATCGTTAAGACTATTGGTCCTCCAAATTGTCAATCATTTTGGTGATGCGTGCTCGTCAAACTAGACCAGGGAGTTTTGTTCAACAAGTGGAGAGGGCGGTTCTTGGAAAATTTGGGAAAATCCCTCTTTTTACCTTTTTTAAGTTGCAAAACATGTGAGAAGAGTGAAAAACTGTTCATGATCACCCTTAACAAGCTTTCTGTTTTTTACATCATGAACCAAAGTGAAAGGAAATCTAATCCCATGTGCACACTGCCACCTGCTGACTGCTTTTGTCAGGGCCAAACACCTCTATTTCTTATGAAGAATAATATATTTTTTTTGTATTACAAAACCAGTATGGTAGAACTTTTTAAAGTTTGTAAAATGGCTGAATTGTCTTCGGTGAAATACAGCAAAGAGCGATGTAAAGGAAATGTCTGGAGTGTTTTGTCGTTGAAGACTGCATAACAGCTTCAAAATGTGACACTAGGTATAGTATAGTTTGTAGATATGAAAGTTTACAGTCTCTGGTACTGCCATCTCAAGCACAGGATGGTGATAACCAGGTCACTGAGACCTGACAAAGTGACATACTACAAAACTAGAATGTAGCCGATAGAGGCAGGTTCTTGTAAGGACTACAGCTATAGGATACTTTAGTAATCAAATATTCTATTCATTTTATCCCCCTAGCTGCATGCGTCAACTGCAATAATATATATATATTACATTACTAAAAATATATTCACATGTTTAAAAAGAAAAATACAATATGTGCAACAGTTTCAAACATGTTAAGTTATTTTAAAAAGATTCAGGCAATGGAATTGTAAGCAAAGCTTTTTGTAAAAGAGTAATTTGAATAATTCTAGCCCTACACAAAAGGCAAGTAGTATTTTGCTATTATACAGTCCATTTTGTTGTTCAGGAGAGGTGGACATTGTGGAGGCCATGGGAACCGCTGTGGGCAACAGTGACGTGTGGTTCCGGTTCAACGAGGGTATGTCCAACGCCGTCAGGAGGAACGTCTACATTCGAGAGCTGCTCTAACCCGCTGCAGAACTACGGCCAAATGTATTGTATTTTTGTACAAATTTACCACTCACTGTTCCAGTTAAATTCAAAACAGTCTTTATTGTGATTGACAGTGTAAAGAGCCAATAAAAATGTGACAAATTCTCCGCAGTCCTTCACATCAGTCCTCCTAAAAGCTACCTGGTACTGCCGCAGGACACTCACACATAAATAAAAGCATTCACAGTCTAAATAAATAGCTGAAAAGATAATTCTAGTGTTTAGTGCATGATTGTATAGTTCCTATTGTGCATATGTTTGGGGGTGTGGGGGCATCAGAGGATCACACATTTTCCCTTCTCCACCCAGGGGTTGGCTCGCATCAGCTCCGGGTTCAGAAAGGGGTCCTCGCACACACAGCCCTCAATCCACTTCACCAGCCTGCAGGGGCAAACCAGGGGCTAAGTTAAAAGTGCATAATCACGACAGTTTACGTTTGACTTTTCATGAAACAATTTTGTAAGAATTTACTCAAAACTCTACAAATGTAATTCTAATTTTCATATTCAATCAATATTTATCATGACATTTTACTTCCTGGTTCCTAAATGATGACTTCACCAAAACTCCTCCAATGTACAGAGAATATTTATTTTCATAGTCTACGTTACAAGAACCTTTTCAAGTGAAGCCGAGTGAATCATTTAAAGCTGGGGTACCTGAATTTCAAACGATCAAATTCAACTAATAAAATTCATGCGACTAGTTTCTCACTCACAAAGCAGTTATCAAAAAAAATTATTCTAGTTTTCACACCCATTCATGTTTGGCCTCACTCGCATCTTTTCAATTAGATAATCTCAAAGCATCATGGGGTTTTCTAATAAGATAAAGATAGCAATTTATCTGATTTGTTTACAACATTTTATAAGACTTTCTGTTTAGACAAATAAGCTGTAATGTTAGGTACCCCAGATTTAAGTGTTAAAAAAAAAGATGTATATTATACCAAACTTGATGATAATATGCCTCACTTTCTGTGTCGACCAAAAAGGAAGGGCGTTCAGCAGTTTTCAGATTACATCACTGAGCTCCTATTTTTCACTCTTTGTTCAAGCATGAAGAAACTGCTTGATCAATAAATATGTGTGAATTGGTTTGTTGGACTCACTCGGTGACAGTTATGGAAGACTTCTCTCGGTTGATGGCCAGCTGGTACTGAAGGCTCTCCACCTCTCTCCTCATCTGTGGTACGTCCATTTCCTCCATGGTTCTGCAAACACAACAACAACAACAAAATCATTATTGAAATCCACTATTATTCAGATAATTCTAAAGCAGCAATTTGTGTTTAAAAGTCTGAAGTCAAAAGCCGCACACTTCCATCCATCTGCACTTTATCCACTGGCGGGAAGTAGAGGCAACAGTCTAAGCAGAGACCCCTAAACTTCTCTCTGCGCACACGTCCTCCAGTTCATCCAGGGGAATCTCAGCGTTCCCAGGCCAGCTGAGAGACATAGTTCCTCCTGTGTGGCCTCCCTGGGTTTCACCTGAGGAGGCGTTCTCGTAAAATGGAGGAGCAGCAGATTTACTTCGAGCTCCATGTGACCCAGCTCCCATCTTTGTCCTTTCAGTCATAAACAAAACCTCATGGCCATACGTGAGGTTGGCAATGTAGATTGACCAGTAAATCGAGAGCTTTTCCTTCCGACTCTGCTCCCTCTTCACAACAACAGTCTATTACAGCGACACGCTCCATTCTCCCCTCACTGGTGAATAAGACCCCCTGATACTTGAACTGCTCCACTTGAGGAAGGACATCTCTACTGCATTGTTGCACACTGTGTGTTAAAGTGCTGTAAAAGCCCATACGTGCGTGCTAAAGCCAGATCCCGTCAGACCTCTGAAGCTGTGGAGGACCTGGTACTGTGATGGGAGACCTCTGGGAATACCAGGTGCCACATTGGAGTGGCTGTAAAGTGCCAAACTGTTGTGTCCTTAGGCAAGACACGTAACCCACATTACCTAGAATGAGTCTGGTGTGTGTGTGTGTGAATAGTTGATGGTGGTCAGAGGAGCCGATGGTACATACTGGTAGCCATGTTTCTGTCAGTGTGGTCACAGTTGCAGTTTATCATCACCGTGTGAGTGAAAGAATAAAGTCGTGAAGCGTCTTTTGAGTGTCCTGAAAAGCGCTATTTAAAACCCCTACATTATTATTATTAAAAGTATTGACATCACAAACAATGTGTTAAACCTGAAAGTGGAATAGTTTTGACCTGAACTGTGCTCCTCCCAAAATGCAAATACTTTGTAAATCAAGTCCACACTCAGATTTCCATTTTAAATGTAAATCTGAGTCTGGATCATTTTAAATGGAAATCTAAGGCAAAGCAGTGGTGTCCTTCCCCCTCATGAAGACTCTGGTGCTGTAAATTGTTCACATATCTTCCAATAAATTTGTATGATCTCCTTTTCCTTCTCTGCACGACACACAAACGTCAATCCAGAATTCATATCATCTGCAACTAAAATGTGATTGTACAGATTTCAACCCCCAAGCCTTATTTATGCACCTACATAGACCCGCAACTTATCTTAAACTGCGGTCTAAAAACGTCTAAACACTTTCAACTCTGACCTTTGTGTTTGTAATTGTGTATACAGGATGTTGCCTGCTTTGGGACTTCAGATGGAAACAAGCATTTTTTCCGTCCTTTAAATGACTTGTCCCCATTGTACTCAAATTTAAGATCATTAAAGCCATTACTACCTCATATCTTATTGTGTAGAAATAAAAGTCAAATTTAAGACTAGGTCACCAGAATTTTTTTTTTTTTTTTTATCTCTATTTATAAAAATCTAACTTGGACGCTGAGGAAAATTGTGGCCTTATCCAGTAGATCTCTGTCTTGGTTATAGTCGTGTATTTGGGGAGCCTTGCTTCGAGTAGCCAAGTGCCTAGAACCGGCCCTGCCCGTACTCCCATCGTCCCAATTGTGCCCTAAGTGAGCTGCCCCGCCCTGATCCATCAAAAGCCCATTAGTGAGGAGTAACCACCACCACTGGAGACAAGCGCGCACGGAGCGGCACTTCAGGTCCTGCGCGGTGCACCCCTCCCCCGCTCTGGAGCCGTCTCTCATCGCACTAATGGCTCTATGTAGGTCGGAGCTGCCTGTATCCCTCCTCCACCATCCTCCGGCCCAGATGTTGCGCCAAAAGAAAAAGAAAAAAAAAACCTTTAAAAACGTCTATTTTTTTTACGCACAGCTTCTGCGCGCAAATATGAAATAACATGGCTCCCATCAAGCTAACACTGAGTAGTTGTAGATGTTTCGTGACTGTGAACTGTAAACAGGATGCTATTTAAAGATACGCGACGACAAAAACTGTAGTTCCTGTCAAAAAAGAAGCGGAAATGTGCCTTTACCGTGCGTGTTGCGCTGAGAGTCGCTGGTTAGAGCTGGAGGTGCGTGTGGTTCTGGAGCGAGGATCGACGCAGTAGTGATGGAGCTTCCCCCGCGGATGAAGTCACGATGTCGGCTACAGTGAGCGGTGGATGTCCAGCACTCTGTCTGATGGTGGTCACGGGAGGCGGGGACACGGGTGTGGGCTGCTTTGACTGTCAACCGTGCGGATGGAGAGGAAAGGGCCACGCAAATGAGGACGCGCTCGCTCCGCAGGGAAAAGCGTTGGCCAAGGCAGAGGAGGGAGTGTCTGCTGAAATGGGAGGGTGTACCACGGGCTCTGACGGAGTGTAGTGGGTGCAATACTAAGCTATACCGCATTTAAAAGGGAAAGACATGGCTCGCTTTATATAGCCGTACATTACACATTTCAACGATGCATGCAATCTGACTAATATCCATCATAACCAAATTTATGGTGTAAGGGAATTTCGACTTGTAACCAGGGCATGGTTGGGGAGACCTAGGTGTTGCGCTTATGAATTGTTTCCTTACATTGCTCCCTTTCAACTGCTTAAAATTTATATTTGTCCATTACACCTCGTTGCTAGAAGGAAATAGTTTTACTGTTCGGCCATTTAACAACCAAGACCTTTAGTAGGCCTCTAGTTGGTCACTTCAAATCCACTCCATTATCTCCCGATGTCCCCAGGTCATCAATCAATAACTAGGAATTGTGGAAACAAGGCAACCCATCTGGCTAGATAGGTTGCTCTAACAACCTATATTACAATGTTTTCGTTTAATGCAATATCAGTCCCAAGAAGAACCCTCAAAATGTAAGTGGTCGATAAGAGTCAAATATAAATGAACTGTTCAAACCCATTACAATTGAAGACAGGCATTTGAATATTATTTTATTGAAGAATGTTATAAATTTACTGAAATTTATCACTTTGAGGCATGTGGTCACGATAGTCCTGCAAGCAAAAACACCAATTATAACCAGCAATGATTGATAGCACTGCACAATATCACAAAAAGTTCATACTGCTTACCTCACTACTCCTGCACCAGGTCCTCAGGAAACCTTATGAGAGACAGTTTGCATGTTAGTGTGTTAAAGAAATTAATAAGATACGATTCAAATGTCCAAAAGCCTCAGTGAAAAGCAGTAGAATCAACAGCTGTTACCAGCTTTCATACGAGGTGTCAGAAAATATTTAAAGATGTCATCACTGGCTAATGAGGTTTAAATGTGAAGATTTGGGGAGACTCACCAGCGACACCTAGAGGAAACTGCATCAACACGTTGCAATCGGTCGGGTCCATAGACTGTCGGGTCACATGGTGTCACCCTGATTTAGAAAAAAAAAAAGATTAACACTGAACAAACACTATGTCAACAACTACAACATTTTAGGTACATATAAGCCTCAGTTCATTAGTTAGAATCAGGAGCCATGAATGGCTCTCATATGAGGTGTCAGAAAATTTTTGTTTATCATCATCGGCAAAAAACAAAAGTGGAATAATTGCAGTTAAGAAAAAATCTTATTACCATGTAAAGATTCTACATGGCGCCTGCGAAGATCTGACCTCGAGTTCCTCTGCAGCATGAGTCAACTGGTCCTGAAATAAGATTGCAAATAACAGTCAGACATGTCCAATAACTTGCATGAATGTATCCCAGGTTTACCAGTTACTAGTATAGATCCGTGGGTGAAATAGTTACCTTGATACGTCCATGCTTGGGTCTTGGAGCCACGTGTTGCTCCTAGCTTGGGAGGTAGCACGTTAGCTACAACACGCTCTGCTTCATGTGATATTCATCTTTTCTCTGGAATCACTTTTCCTGGAAGATTTCCCTACAGCAAAATCCCAGCTACATTTACGCAGCATTAGATCTAAACGGCTAAACTCAGCGTGGATCATCTTACAGCAGTCGTGCCAGAGGTTGATGCCAGTAGGATCAGAGGAAGAATGAATGAATGCATCCAGTCTCTTTTTTATAGTAGCCAAAGGCGTGGGGGAGGTTCTCAAAGGGGCAATACGCTGACTCTGCCCTCTATGGGTTTGGGGGATTATAGCAATGGTCAGAGAGCCCCATAGTCAGTAAACCATGGAGCTATAATCATATCAGTGTACATGCAAAAAAGGGCAAAGCACAATCTTACACTGTTTACATTTTCACGTTATTCTTTATGTGACGTCTGAAAAGGATAATATTGAGGATAAGATCAAACAGATATAGTGGTTTTTTGGTAAGACTCTTCTCCATCAGCCCCTCTGACCACCACTCCACCACCAATCCTTCACGCACATGCCCAACCCATACTAGACAATGTGGGTGAAGTGTCTTGCCTCAGGACACAACAACAATTTAGCACTTTGCAGCTCCAGCCGTCCCCGTTATTATAATAGATCCATGCAGACGTCCTAGTGTGACACCTTTACCTGTGGTCTCCTCACCCACATCACTCAGGATGCAGATACAGATCATTAAGATGGAAGCAGGAAAGATTCAGCAAAAGTTTTGACCCTTCAGCCATAGCTTTTCTTAACAGTCTGTAATGTTGTCCTATTTCCTGTGCTAAATCTGTTTCTTTACGTGTATTTAGGGTATCTTGTGTGTATTGTAAGCTCCTTCCTCTCGATTCTATGTGACAATGTCTGTGAGAATTATTTCCCTCAGGAGACAATAAATGTATATGTATATCTATCTGTCAGTCTCCCATTACGGTACTAACTAGACCCTGCACTACTTATCTTTTGAAATCTTACGAGATCATACTACATTTCAATTTCAATACCAACATAGCAAATGCACTTCAGGGTCACAAGGTTTTATAAAAGTTATGTAGATCAAGTTTAGAAATACATTTTGAAAAATTGTCAAGGAAGGTCCAATTCTGTCCTCTATTGATGCTTGGTATTTAGTTTTTAGTTCTAGTTTTAGTACTCGATACTCTACACGTTTCAATACTTTTGTGGTTGACAAGTCAATCTAGAGTAAATTTTGAGACTGCATTGGTTAATGGAGCAGAATGTAAAAATCTGGCTAAAAGTGGTATACTGCAACCTCTCCCACTCTCCCTGACTCAGGTTGCCAGATATGCAGACGAATCCAGCTGGGAAGATGACATCTGAATAGACTTTAAATCTATAACCAACACCTTTTTCACAAAGGCCCTGATAAAATATTGCTTTTATTACTTGTTTTGATATTAACTATTTGAAAATCATAACAAGACCTTTTTTTTTAGCACAGCCTGACATTTTACTTTACCAGTGAGATTAGTGCTTCTGGCAACCCAGATCACAGACTTTCTGATTGGTAAAACGGTGGAGGGCGGGACGTTGAAATGAAAACAATAACAAGAAACTAAAACTAATTTTGAAATTCAAATATCTCGGCTAAACTGCTGTTATCAGTTAAAGAAGTATTAGAAAAAATCATGGTTTATCAATGCCTTTTGATATATTAGAGCCATTTAATGATGACTTGACATGGAAATCTTACATTTTCCTACTTTAAATGAATGTACCATATATAATGATTAACTCCAAGCCTCGCTGTTTTAAGGATGTCTGCAAAGTTCAGCTGCATTAATGGAGAAACACATATATTTTTCATGTGATTCAAATCAAGAAGTGTCAAGGGCACGCCCAACTGTGTGGAGGCCCCAAACACTATGTGACATCCTGGTCATGTGCTGTGCGTCTATGTCACAATCTTCCATCTGTTTGTTAAGGTCAAATAAATCATATGAGGCTTCGAGATGATGGGCGTGTGTTTTCTCATACATTTATTCCGATCTGTACAGGAATGTATCATCACAGCGAAAACACAACCTTAAACCCGAACATGGCACAATACATCCACAACGCATTCACCTCCCACACTGTTTTGAAGTCTCTCAAATATAGCTTTGTTTTCATACGCATAAAAATACATGTGGACGCTTGACTGGGGGTGAACACTGCTTTATGATCCACTGTCTTCCACCAGTGAAAATTGCTCCTTCATTGTTGTTACTGGTTACATATGAACTGCAATGGGCTAAAGCTACTTCATTTTACGCACACATGAGGGTAATGCAGAAACATCGGAACAGAAAAGAGTCAAAATAAATAATGAATAGTAAATCAAATATACATTAATAAACACTAAAGGCACGGAAACATAAAACGAAAATATTCACGAGGGAGAGAAACCAGGAGGGGGCAGACAGGGGGCTGTTCCACTACGCAACACTTGGAGGGAGCTCAAATATCCAGGTATATTCTGAACTCCATATGTATACTGTTTGGACTATAAAAAACATGGAAATATAGGATTATCTTTTCAAATACGTATCACTGCAGCAGGACAAGGGGTACATGGATGTGCTTGTTTTGATGTATGTATTATGTTGATCAGGTCACGTGTGGGCGGGATGGATCATAGACAGTAGAAGAATAGGAAAACATAACACCTGGTTCCAGATCGGCCAAAGTTTAGACGCCTCTTTATCCATGACTATAGTCTATATGGACAGTATTCCAATTCAGTTTCTGCAGTTCTGATGTTGCATTCACGCTCACACAATCACTGCATGAAAAATGAGAATACTACAGCTATAGGGACCAGAAAACATATATATATTTATTATTTTTATTATGCCACTGAGCACAGCTGACCGCTCCCTTGAGGTCTGCAAGCTCTATACGACTATGGCTTTGTGTTCATATTTTTCTCTTCTGTTGTCGGGTTTAGATAACGATTGTGAGGGGAGGGTTAAAGCTGGGGTCAAACCACAAGCTCATGAATGTGTGTAAAGGAATCCATAGTTGGCATTATTAGCAGAAATTATTGAAATTAATTTGACATTAAAGAAATAAAAAGTATAGAGTAAAATATTTATCAAATTATGATAAGACAATAATAATGATGATAATGACTAAGAGAAAGTGAGAAATATGAAAAAGTATGTAAGACCTAAGTTTTTGCATGTTATGTAACAGTAGTTAGTAGATCATTTATATATACATTTTATTCTTCTGATCTTTTTTTTTTTGGCCTCTGTCACAACTTTAGATCAGCTTTTTCAGACCAAAAAAATGAAAAAGGGAAGACCACCCTCACTCCATCGATTAACTATGTTCAAAGTCCAAAGTGTCCAATAGTGACTCACTCTCTCTCACTCTTACACATATGCAAAAATAATGTGTTTTAAGAAGATGACGACACTATATTGTGGTCTGATTTGTTAACCATATTTTACTTTTACCGCACTGTTTATTTTGGGGCAACCAAAAAATTTATTATTGACAACAAATATAAGTATCCCATACTGGGGAACACTCCCATGTCCTCAGGCGAAACAATGACTGTTATCTCCGGGTATTCTTCTACTGTCTGTGAATACTTCCTGATTTAATGATTAAACCATCTCCATGTGCTTCATAATGCATGTTTACGTATATTTTATGGTCAATGTCGGGCGCACATCACTTGTATATATTGCTGGGGTAGTTTGATTACTACATACTGTAAGGGCTGGGAGGACACAGTGACATCATTTGCAGGACTACACACACGCAGAACGACAACACGAGAAGCACGACATGAGAGAGCACGCTTTGAAACGCCGGACACGTTTTGCTCAGAAATGCATACTTTTGTTTTTCCACAAGCCCATTACTGCATGTGCTTAAAAAAAAACTCCTTTTGGATCTGCTAGTCCGTTTAAATGTGCTTGTTTTGTGCAGCAGTCTTTCCGTATATGTTTGCCCCTGTGCATTATCAGCTTCTCTGTGCTTTCCAGAGTCTTGGGTTATAACGATTGTGCTTGTCGGTCCCGCTCGGCTGCAGAGGTCAGCGGTTGTGCGGAGGCGTAGTGCAGCACCAGCAGCACCCTCTTGGCCTCGGGAAGTCCTTTAGTTGCAGAGAAAAGGGAAAACGAAGATGTCCAGACAGATGTGGTCAATCGAGCATCGCGTCCAGCTGGTCGGCCAAGTCGTCGAACATGCTGCCGATGTCGTCCAGGATGGATACAGTGGCCTTCTTGTTAGATAAAGAGCTGGAAGGAGGAAAACATATTGAATTCCAGTAGTAAAATGGCACACACGTTATAAGATTATGAATTTGTATTTCATATTTTAGAATCTAAAGTGGACAGGTGATTCTTTCGTCTGCTCTGTGGTTCTAATGTTCAGATAGGGAGCTTCAAAATAAGTTAGATTATAGTGTGACCTTCACTATAATCAAAATTTACGAGGTTTTGGTTGGAGTGGAAGTCACAAGTAGTTCATGTACCTTATCAAAAGTTACACAACCTACTTATAAGGGTGCACCATTGGTTTTGTATTTTATTGACGTTATGTAATATAGATGTCATCTCTCCACATTATGCATTTCTTTAACTGTGTATATATTTATCCCCATTACCGAGAGTCATTCATGCACCCTGAGGAAGGCAAGTCTGTGAAACATATTGGTGCCTTTTCAAATCGTGTTTCAATAAGGCGGAGTTGTATTTGCAATAAGGAATTCCCCCACAATCTCCAAATTACACCTGGCTGGCTTTGGCTTCAATGTCACATTTTTACATCCAGGCAGCGGCCCCTATACTTCTCTATAATTTCCATATCATAGACATATGTATTATTATTATAGCTCTATAAACAATACGTGCGCTTGTATAACTCACATACTGTGTTATCTCGTCTGGTTGATCTTACTGTTTTTTGTTTATGAATATTTTTTTTTACTACATGTATTCTATAATGTGAAACAATTCATCAAACTAGTTCCTTGCTCTCAAAACAGTTTGCCCTATCACTAGTATGTTAGGCCTCCATCACATCTTTTTCACATTGTTTTCCAAAGCTGAAAACGAAAGGACCACCATCTCTCAGCCAATCAGCTCAGCCCAACAGTGACAAACAGTATCCTTGTTCCCCACACACACTCACTGGTTTTGCGTGTCGTCCTCTGTGATCTTCTGCTCCACAGCGTCCAGTGCAGCGGTCAGGGAGGCGCTGGTCTCCTCCAGTCGCCCCTCTCCCTCCGCTGTCCCCCTGTCGGCCTCAGCAGGCTTTGGTTGCTGCTGCCCGCCTTCTTTTTCCGGCTCTGGATCTTCCAGCTCCCTCAGCCCGCTCAGGTCGATGGAGAGCCCGGCGATGGAGGAGCGTGGGGGCTTGATCGGGTGAGGGCTGGGGCTGGACGGGCTCTGGGCGGGAGAGGCAGAGGTGAGGGCGGGTCCAGGGGAGAGCGAGGCCGCTGACTGGGTCTCCGGGGCAGGCAGGGGAGCCGCGGGAGAGGTGGGTCTTGGAGCTGGGGTGGGAGTCTGCAGTGGGGTTGGAGTCTGCAGCGGGGTGGGGGTCTGCAGCGGGGTGGGGGTAGGGGCAGGGCTAGGGCTCGGGCTGGCGGAGGGAGAGGCTTTGGCAGGTTTTGGGGCGGTTGGGGGTCCACGGGGTTTGGGGGAGACAGGAGGGGGGATACGTTTGGGTTCTGCGCAAAACAAGTAAAGCAGACGTAAGCAAATTAAAGAAAAGTAAAATCAGAATGCAATAAATATGAACACATTGCGCCTGGGCTGTCATGTTTAAACTCAAAGGAAATTATCAAGTTAGAAAAATAACCCAAATCATTTGTATGTGTTCATTTATCAAAGAAGAAATCAAAGAAGACAAGGCTGTGTATTCTGACACATTTCATTAGAGCTCATTCACACTTCTCCACCTGGTTCAACTTAGCTGGACCAAGTCTGGTTCATTTGAACTGGACCAAGCCTGGTTCATTTGAACTGGACCAAGCCTGGTTGGGGAAAAATACTTCACAGATATGTTTCAAACTATGTAAACTGACTAAGAAAAATACATATTATGCATCCTTTTGTCAATGATAATGGGACAATTTACTTTGTCATTTCATAATTCAGAATGTAAAATAATAACTTCAGTAGAAAATATATGGATAGGAGCTTTTGGGACAGAGAAACATGATATTAGCATGGATAAATTTAAAAAGTCTCCCACCTCGCTCTAAATAAATAAATACTTGCAAACGAAGGGGTCAAAAAATGTTCTGCGCAAGGTCCTATTTGAGTCTGAATAATGGGATTAGTGCTTTTATAAAACATGACCTATTTTTTTAATTACTCATAGCAAAAAATTAAGCAAGTGTTCAATTATAATAATTAATAGACATGCAATTATAACAATCGAATAAATCAGCATATTGAAATGAAAGGAGGTGGAGATCAACTGGTAGGTCAACACACATAGTTCATGTTTCTCCTGGAATGTTACTGAATATTAAAATTAATCCTCAAGTCCCACCCCCACCCCCTGGGGGGAAGTATACAATGGATTCTACACAGAAACAAATAATAATGATAATTAA
>JAPMNZ010699146.1:0-10483 GCA_029875035.1 Pomatoschistus microps | reverse complement strand
ATATATATATTTAAAATATATATATATTATTTTAAAAATATATGAATAAATTGTGTCCAATGAGATGTAATTAATTAAATCCCACATACTCATGACTGCTGTTTCTCCAGGTCCGCAATGTGAGGTGCATTAAGTGTCACAAATGGGGCCATGTGAACACCGACAGAGAGTGCCCACTCTTTGGACTGTCTGGGATCAATGCAAGCCATATGGCATCAGACGAAGGAGCCGGTACGTTCTTTTTATCTATATAAAACATAGTCGCTAAAACACTCTTTGTAGCGCACCTTTTGGAGCTTTCCGTTTCGCCCTCTCTCTTCCACTGTCTGTCGGGGCTCCCAGTGTAGCTCTTGATTCTGGATTGTGCAATCAGCAAGTTGAGTAGTAAAGTAATAATGTTTACCCTGGGAGAGTCCAGTCAGTGCATGGTCTTGATGGTGGAGTGCCGTAATGGTTACCCTCCTGTGCTGGCAGAAAAAATGTAATTATTGTGTATTCTGGTTGCCCAAACCGCTGCTTTGGCAGAGAATGATATTGTATGATTTGCTCAGCCGGAAGTGGTGTGAGTTGATTTGATGTCCCATTCTGTTAACAAAGCCGCCCCTGAAATTCCTACTGTGGAGATGGTGTCTGGCATAGCTTTGACATGAATGGGACTCTAAGGCTGTGATTTGTGCTAACAGGTCCGTCGATGCACCCCTCCGAGTTAATGGCGGAGATGCGAAACAGTGGGTTTGCCCTGAAAAAATGTGTCCTTGGTAGGGATGCGACTGTTTGTGATCCAGCACAGGTAATTGTCTCACTCCCTATAACATACGCAAGCAGTATATAAGTATATTCTTGCTGAAAGTTAATCTAGATGAAAGTGAATCAAATGTAATCAAAAATTATATATTTATTATTGTTTTTATGCACTCATGTTTAATCGAATTTTGTGTAGGATTTTGTTGCCAGCGAAGAAGAGGAGGACCCAGAGGTGGAATTTTTGAAGTCTTTAACATCGAAGCAAAAACAAAAGCTACTCAGGTAATTTGATGATGCTAATTCTTTTTTATATATATGCCCTTAAAGCAAAGAAAATGCATTTTAATAATTGTTTTTTCTGGCATGTATAATGCATTCATAATTGGACGGGCTTGTTTCTTTTTTGATTTCTTTTTTTTATTATTCATATTAACAATGCCTTTTGAAAATTCCGGTGTCCTTGTGTTGCACAGAAAACTTGACCGCCTTGAGAAGCAGAAGTCCAAGAAGAAAAAGAGCAAGAAACAAAAGAAGAAGAGCAAAAAGAAACATAAGAAAAAGGCGGACAGCGACTCCTCGGACAGCGACTCCTCGGACAGCGGCAGCAGTGACAGCAGCGCAGACTCCAGCCCCAAAAAAAAGTGTAAGAAGAAAACATCCCATCGAGACAGCAGCTCAGACAGACACGCCAAGGGTCACAAAAAGTCCTCTTCTCACCGGAGCAGGTCACCGAGCCCGCACGGCGCTCACAAAACGTCCCATTACCGGCACAAGACAGAAAGGGAAAGCAGTCCAGTGAGCAAGCCACAGGGAGGTCAGGACAAGCAGAGAGGCAAGAGGAGCGGAAGTAAAGACGACAATAGGTATTACAGAGGCGATGATGGGCGAAAGGACAGGCCACAAGAGATGAGAAAAGACCGAGGACGGAGCAGGAGCCCAGATAAGAACGAGCGCAGAGTGGACAGGAATAAGAGCCAGGAGAGGAGAAAGGATGGACAGAACAGGGGTAGAAGCCGGAGTAGGAGCCAGGACAGAAGGAGGGATCGGCCCAACAGGGATAGGAGCAGGAGCCCACGAAGAAAAGAACGTAGTCCAGACAGAGACAAGCGAAAATACTAAAGCTGTTGGCCCAATTCAGTCATTCAGGTCTTGCGTGGACCCTACAAAGAATAGGCTGTTGTACTTCTGGTCTCCAGTAGAGGGAAGCAGTCCACAGAAAATGCTAGACGGTAGGCCATAGCGGTCCAGTTCTACATGCTGGGCAAATTCATTTATTATTAGTGTCGTACAATTCGCTGCATAAATGGGATTTTCAACTTTTTGGAAAACATAAATATCTATGAAAATAATAACTTTCTTTAGAAACTTGATTTTAATTTTATTTTTAAACGTCATTGCTTGAAATGGTTGTAATTCAATTGATGAAAGGCGTTATTGTTGATATTAAGATATTAAACATACTTGCCAAAATAAAGTCGTTGTATTGGCCTTTCAACACACTTTTATATGTATAAATGTATAGTTTTTTTTACTACATGTCTGATGTATATCATACATATGAAAAATTGTGGTAGATTTTTCTGTTTATCTTTATTGTTACATGCCTGACTCACTAATAGATCTGATTCCAAAAATATATTTGTATATTATTGCCTCATTTTTAGATTTTTTTTATTATTTTAAGCCATAAAAATTTACAGGTTTTGTTTGGAACAATATTTTCCATCGTGGTCAATAAATAAAAAATAATTGCATCCAAAGTAAAAAGCACACATTTTAAAATATTGTCTCCAAGACATAACATTTGAACATTTTCCTAAATGGGATCCTGTCTGGTCGCTCGTTTAAAAGCCTTGTTGCGCCAAAGGAAATGAAAATAATTTGCCTATTGCCTTCTGCTCAATTTAACAGGCGCCTGAAAGAGGCTGTGTGCAGGATGCCTCTCCCTGACGTATTCCCATCGTGACTGAGCTGTAATTATTATTCCTTGCTTTTCCTTGAGTCGGACGCTGCACTGGCTACGCACAAAGAAGTCAGAGAGCATCCTTGAACCCTTTCAGCGTGGGGCCACTGATATTCAAATAACACACAGGCCATTTGACTGCACCGCCGCACAGCATTTAAAATTCAACATTTGCAT
Organism: Pomatoschistus microps; assembly: GCA_029875035.1. Taxonomy (NCBI): domain Eukaryota; kingdom Metazoa; phylum Chordata; class Actinopteri; order Gobiiformes; family Gobiidae; genus Pomatoschistus; species Pomatoschistus microps. Next base: position 7,599 of record JAPMNZ010699146.1, on the reverse strand, counting down.
CTGACTCTTGGCCCTGGCTTTTTCTGAAGTTTAAAAACGGTTCCCATAACATCTTTGTGGTTTGCAGTAAAGAGGAAAACCCGCCATATAGCACAATTTTCGCTCCATGGATATGCAAATTCTAGCAGTTAATTTGGACAATTAGAATAAATATTCAGAGACCTCTGTCATCAAGCCCCCCTAGACGGCCCCGATAAAGTGCGAGTGAACAAAAGAGGCTCGCAGATTAATTAGATATTTGATAAGACACGAATCCCCAACCGCACAGACAAGACACATGGGACTGCGGTTTGCTCCAAGTCATAATTAATAGCATTTAAAAAGGTTTTCATTTGGCCATGAAATGTCTTTTCCGGGGCATTAAACATTGATCTGTTCCATAGGGAAAGCGTCACACGCGGCTAACTAGACCTGTTCTAGGGAAATAACCTTTGCATCAGGCCTACAATCCCTGAACCCCCAAAGAGGTTTCTACCTGTGCATGCGATTTACCCAAGACAAATAATTAAAATACAATTAAAGCCTTTTAAGACGTTTTAATTAATTACGATAAAATGAAAGTATTATACGTGACTTTATACAGGTAAACATTTATATATTTATAGATATTTGAGCAAATAAAAAACGTGGTAACCGAGGTTAGGGTAAGCTTGGTACATACATATCCACAAAGTGCGTCCAAAGTAATCTCCCTGATGTCCAGGATACCAACACGAGAAAACAAGAGCCAAACATTTACAGAAAACACACAGTTGAGGCGTCATTTACAAATGCAGTTCACATTGTCCCGAGTTCAACAGGCGTCCGTGTCCCCGGCCTGGAGAGAGCCGTGCCTCTGAGACAGTCTCTTCTGTCACTATTGTGTCTATAGACCCGTTTAGCAGTGCACCCTGTCCGTCTGTGTCCGTCTGTGTCCGCCCGTGCCAGGACTACGGCTCGTCATGAGGAGACGGCTCCTTCACAGTGATCCGGGGATTGACCCCGTCTAAAATCAGTTCTGGGGACTCGGACCTGGGGGTCTCCAGGTTACTGGTGTCGGTGTCACTGTCGCTGCCCTTTTTACTGCCTCCTCCTGCCGTGTGCGTTTTGATGTGTTTGCTCAAATGGTCACTGCGCATGAAGCGCTTGTTACACACTGGACACGCAAAGCGCTTCTCTCCCGTGTGCGTGCGCAGGTGTCTCTGCAGCTCGTCTGAACGCGTGAACCTCTTCCCACAGAAAAGCCAGTTGCACACAAACGGCCTCTCGCCGGTGTGCCACCTCAAGTGCGCCTTGAGATGTGACGTTTTCCCGTACACTTTCCCGCATCCCGGGATGTGACAGCTGTGGAGTCCCTTCCTCCGTAGACTGGCCCCCGCGGGCCCGAGCCTCTCGGCCTCCTGACAGTTCGGACAGTCACATGTGGCCCGGCCTGAGTAGCGCCGGGACGAGCGAGAGGAGCCGCTTATTCCTGAGCTCCCGCCAGAGATCATGGCGTTGGCTGACGCGTCAGTGTACGTGGGGATGACTGTCTTGAAGCCGTCCTGCGTCAACAGGTGCTGGCTTGTGGAAAGGATGTGTGAGGCAGACGGGCTGATGCCAGTGGAGCTGAAGGCGGAGTGAGTGAGGGACGAGAAGTCTGGGTTGTAGCCGCTGAGCTGTGGGATGGCCTGGGGCGCAGCAGAGTGCAGAGAGCTCTGCAGGGAGCTCGCCGGGTTCTGCACGTCCAGCCAAGAACCGGGGTTCGTATGGACGTCCCACCACGAAGATGCGCCATTAGTCACGTCCCCGGAGATGGTTGAGTGGAAACCGGACTTATACCAAGACTCGTAGGGATGCGCCATACCCACGCGTGGATAGAGGCTCTCGGCAGATGTGTGCACTTTGGAGATGAACGCTGACTGGCCAGACTCCTGTGATGTGACACAGGCAGAGTTAGAGAACAAGCCGCTGTAGTCGCTGGAGAACGCGGAGGACGTTGGTGATGTAGAGGCTAAGCAGAAAGCGCTGTTCCCTGTTCCACTGGTCGGGGTTAGTCCTGTGGACGCACGGCTTGTGGCTACTGTGAACCCAGGCAGACTGGAGCCGAGGTTACAACTGGACGAGGACCTCTTCCAGGGGTGAAATCCACCTTTGGAGAAAGCGCTGGAATCTGGCAAAGTGGTCAGGGGACTAGTGTTGCCGATTTTGTTGCAAGTTGCTGCCAGCATTGCTAAAGGTGTAGTTCCAAACCGTGGCTCTTCCTGCAAACATGGTGGAAGAAACAAAATATTATAATTATTTTGTGTACATTTTTAGTTTGTTTGTTATGTTTCAACATGGGATAATACATGTCTTTATTTAACGGACTAAGGCCTAATAAACTGTAATAGTCTTATTCACACATCATACAGCTCGACTATGGCAACATTTACTTACAGTTTAGTTTGTGGTTGAATTGAGCTCCGACATATTTCAGTTTAATTACTTTGGTGCATAAAGTTTTCAATCAAAATCATATTGAAACACAAGTATCTTCTAAACACATGTTTCCCAACTTAACTTGTTTGAACAAAAGAATAATGCAACTTACCCCAAGTATAGACGTAGCCATATCCAGGGTCTGTGCTGTGAGGAGGGAGTTCGCCAGTTCGGTGCCGTACAACTCCAACGTGATCCGGACGCACCGTGTTTGACTTGGGTCACACGGTTTCTCTCTCTTGGCTCACAGCTCGAGTCTCTACCTAGTTGTACTGAGCGTGTTCTTTGAAGTACAGCTGGGGAGGACGCGCAACCAATCACATCGCTGCATCCTTGGTCAGGGATGGTGTCAGCCAATGAGAGACGCAACCGCAGACACAAACTCCAAAAACCCTCCGTCAATCATGTGCTGCACAGCCTCTGCTCTGACTGTCATACAAGACACGATTTGGTATTTTTAATGCATACTCTTATTTTATGTATCCTCTAACGAATTCTCAATGTCTCATTTCTGGGAATGAGAGTTGAATATGCACACGTGGTTTCGACGGAGGTAAGTGTTCCTCTTTTCTACGCGTTTGTGAACCGATTGTTAGCAGCTTTATGGTTCTTCATGTTCTGTGCGAGACCCTGCGCAGCGAGTGAGTGCTTTTGCATGCTCCTGTATTTCTAAATGTCTTTGATTGGTATTATAACGCTTCTTAGACTGTACCATCAGCGTGAGGGACGCAAAGGATTTATAGGTCACTACGTTTATATGTTTAACTCCACAAATGACGCAATGTGATAGTGAACTGTAATAAAAGTGAGATAAAAAAGTGATAAACAAAAGTCACCTGTGAGAGCACTTCATCTGGTGCGCGTGCCCGCGTTGACGCACGCGCGTGTCCGTGCAGAGCAGGTGAGGGGTTAATTAAAAATGACAGCGGGCTTTTATAGCACGTGGGTTTTACAGACGAAGTTTCAGAGTCTAGAGGATTTAAGGCCTCAGTCGTCTCTATTAAACTCAATAATAATATAGCCTATCAAATACTGATACATTTTACTGACTATTTTGATGACTAAATGTTTCACAAATTTACTAACTTCTGCGATTTTTTATTACCCCATCTAATAAACCAATACGCCTCATAAGTTGTTAAAACCGGGAGGATAATGGCACAATGTAAAATTGACCTGCTCCGATGTGAATCATCATCATCATTTTAAAAGGTAAAGCAATTTTCCACAGAAAGGCTTGACCGAAAGATGTGCATTACTGTCCCCATTCAAAACGGACAGATAATGCTCCATTATGTGTGAGAACGCGATCAACACAGCAATTTGTGCAAATGCTCCCCTTTGCTTTAAAACCTCCTTTGAAGGGGTAATAAAACTATCCACACCAAATACCAAGAGAAAAAGATAGAATAATTCTTGTAATCACGACAATTTGGCAGAATGTTATTAAAAATATAAAATGTATATTTTGTAGGAACAAAGTTGAAGGCACTCGATTAACGGGCGCGGAAAGTGGAAACAAATGGAGAAATAATGACATATACTTTTCTCTGAATAAACGGTTTAATATTGAAAAGACCTATATGTGATTACAACAAATAACCAAATGGTCTTGTATTTTTTAACACAATCAAACATATCAGCAAAATCCGTGCAGGCCTTTCGTTTTTTTATGTTGGCCAGATTTATTTTTCAAACATGATAATTGCATTCACGGACACACATGCAGATATGTAACAATATAGGGATTTTTTTACTCAACTTTAGGATGAAATTTGGTAATATACATATAATAAAATACAACATTTATTGTGCTCCACCTATGACACTTGCAGGATGGTTGCAGGACACTTCCCATACGTTAAAAAACCTCGCTATATCTTCCAATTGTCTGGTATAGAAGAAAACAATAAGTTAATCTAAGAAGAGACGATGCACGATGACCCTTCCTGAGATAAAAGCTGAACACACTTGCCCTGTCATTGCAAAAGCATTTCTGGTCTGAATCTGTAATTCCGTACTCCATTCGGGAGCACTTCTCTGTGGCAATTAGGAGCCTATTACAAGCCATTAGATTGATCAATGTACCTTAAACAATAGGAATGATTTATTTGGTCGAACAAAATGCTCTGCATCTATTGTGATGAGTCTAAGTGGGGGAGCATCCATCAACAAAAGATAAATGATTAATCCAGACCTATTCATTTCAATTCTCTCTACAAAAGGCTGCCCCCATTCGCCTCAGATCCAGATTATTAGGGGCTGTTTTGCCCGTGTTAAACCAGACAGGCTGCAGGTTTTACTTGTGCCCCCGCACGCTTTAATTTGTACTTCTGCCGAGCGAAGTTTATTTGAGGACATTTAACTAATTGTTGTAATTTGGTGAGCGCATGTGGCTACACCTGTTTCACCCAGTGTGGGACGCAAAGCATCACGGGAGCAAGGGTGCTGCACTTTATTAGCGCGCTGCATTGTTGTCGTAACTGGCACACTCCTAGTCATTCCTCCAGGAGAATATGGACTACATGGCTTAAACATGATACTTTTGTATCACTTGTGTCAGTTTGTGGAGGTAGCTATGCTAATTTAAGAAGCCACTTATAGCCTTGCTAATCACAGGCCGACTGTTGTTGGAGATGGCCTAAAGATGAAACCTGTAGAAATACCGCTCATGCGTGAGGCTTTGTATCGGACATATTCATATTCAGTTTATGTTGACAAGTAAATCAATCAGTTTTATCATGATGTATGTTTTAGTTAACATCTGTCTCAGTAAGGTCTGTCCCCTCTCTCCGTCCACTCACTGCTGATGATGAACTTGCAGTGCATTGAAAGCTAAACTTAGCCCCAAAGGTCTGGACTGTTCAGCTCGCAGTGTCAACTTTCACTTCTTTGCTACGGGTCTATTTTTGAGTCTAGTGGAGGAGCCCTGGTCTTACTACACTTGGTCACGAACTGGTACCACACGTGTGCACGTCTACTAAACGCGCTGTGTGCATGCTAGCGTTGTTTAAATGTTTTATTTCTTTGGGGTTCTTGAGCTTGACTATAGTGCTTTCGATGGCTCCGAAGAAGGTTAGTCAGATATACAGACAGCATAATGTACATCATGTATACTGGAAATGTTATGTAACAGCCACAGTTCACTGACTACATGTCTTCATTTTAGGGAAAAGGGGACTCACCCAAGGTCCCACCCATCATCGGAAGATTTGGGACTTCTTTGAAAATCGGCGTGGTCGGCTTGCCTAATGTTGGGTGAGTAAAGGTTGTGTTTATGAACCAAATGGTCACATCATGCATAAAGCTTGAATGGTTTGTATCTCTCTGGGTTTAAATAGATATGGAGTGTAGTGTATTTGTAGTGTATTCTACATTGAGTGGTCAAATAAAAGGCAACGTGAATGTCTGAGTGTAAAACATGAACAGAAACGAGTATTTCCATATGTACCTGCCTCACTGCCCCCCTCAGAAAGCAGGCTGTCCATGCCTGCTCCTCCCTGTGTACACTCCCTGTCTGTCATGGACATACAGAGTCTAGACCTAACATGTTGCTTCACTTTTATGACACTGCTCCATTGATCAGTCATCCAGCCCTATTGTCTCCACTTCAAGAATATACTTTAATGTCGCATAGTGGCATATTAACTACTGAACAACTCAATCACACTAATATTATGATTGGTGATGGAGAATCAGTCAAGGGTGATTCATGCAATCCTCCCACAGTTTTTTCATATGTAAGATCATTATTATTTCATCATGGTCATGGTTTGTCTTTTTATTTACTGATGCAATGTTAGGCGTTATTTCATAACTATTTCTAAAAGCAGACACCTACTACTAGTAAACCTGAAAAAATACACCAACTTTATGAGGAGTGGAACTAAACTTACCTTCACGACTAAACATCACACATATTAAACATTTTGAATGTGACTAAAGTAACACACCCACGGACAGGACTAAACACTTCTACCTCTGTTTAACATTTACCTCAAAGGTAATGTCTCAAAAACCAAAGGATATTAACTATGTTATGTATCAAGTAATATGACAAATAATGTAGTTTCTTACTTGTGCTAGTAACTAAACATAGTAATATAAGTGTTTCGTGTAGTATGAATCTACACGAATGAAAGTTTTAAGAAATAGGAATTTAGCAGAACATATAGTCTCTATATAAACAAGAAAGTACGAATATTTAGTCAAAGTGTAGTGTTTTAATTTGACATTTTACAAGTTGTAGGTTTCACTCATGCTTCACTACGAGAAGGTTGTGGGTTCCATCCCGGATTGGCCCGGGCCTTTCTGTGTGGAGTTTGCAGGTTTCTTTCACCACTGAAAACATGCACATAGGTAATCCTCCAGGTCCAGTAGTCCTGACTAAGCACAGGATGGGTCAAATGCCGGAGACAGATTTCTTTTCGCAAACAATAAATTACCATATACCATACCAAGTTTCACTGAGGACAATAAAACCTTGCACTTGTTGGCTAAGCAACTTTTTTTTTCTTTAATTTTTCAATATTGAGACATTTCCTGTAGGGATGCATCACTTTAATTATGGTGTGTGATATTTGTGCCAATATTGAAACATTTGTTATATCAGTTCTATTTATCAAGAATCTTAGTATTTTATCCCGCTGCAAGTTAACCCTTACCTCATCCCCAAACCTTACCTCATCCCCAACCTAACCTTAACCTGTGACTTAATTGGAAATTTGAATAAAGAATTAATAACATTTCAAAAACCTCATCCCAGGATGAAATACCTATTGGTTAACCTGACTGGGCCTTGATGTACCATTAGTAAGTATTACTTAATGTGTAATGATAAGTGTTCAGCACATCTGGCTTATATTATCCCAGAAAGATATAGTTAATTACAAAAGTCTTTAAAACCCACACAATTTTGTAATCATTTAGCAAATATTTATTAGCAAGAAAATATATGAAAAAGATGGAAGACTGCATCCCTGTTTCGACTCCCATTTGGCTGTCACTGTTGGATCTGACACTCCTGGATGAATGAGGAACTAGGAACCTTTTGGAGAAAGGAATGCACCAAGACTGTAAAGCCGCGTTCAGACCGAAAACGGTGAAACGCTGAATCCCCGCTCTCCAGACGCGCATTCTCTAGTTTTCAGACGCAGAGGA
>JAPMNZ010693206.1:0-12453 GCA_029875035.1 Pomatoschistus microps | reverse complement strand
TCAGCAATTACGCATGTTTAGGGGAATAGGGCATTATTAATATACCATGTAAGGTGGTATGGGCTAGAAATAGGGCAGGGAGTCTGCCCGCGGGGTGGGGGCACCGCCGCACCAGGCAGTGTCCCACATTGTCCCTCAGAAACATACCCCTTGTCCCCCCCTTGGGCTTATTAGCAGGTGGTCACCCTACACACCACACTCGCACTGAGATGACTACAATACCTCCCTGTTGGCCAGATAGTTATTACATAAAGATGTATAGAGGCCAATAGAATTGCTCCAATCAGCAGTGTTGTCTTTTCTGGGTTTCTGTCTCAAAGGTTTCTGGGTTTCTGTCTTTAAAGCAGGACTTTATTTCAGCCAGGAAAAAGATATTAATGGTTCATCAGATAATAGTTTTTGACCTTCTAATACTTCAAATAATGGATGAACTCTGAAGCTGGGTTGGTACGGCCTCGAACACTGGGCAGTACAGTATTTTGCTCATTTGGATATCTATTTTGGGTTCAAAGCAAAAATGAGAGTGCCACAAGGCCTTTGAAAATCACATTTCAAGATATAGAAAAAAACATTGGCTCATTGCCAACATGCTGACAATCACAAGACACAGAAAATCCGACCGTATGAGACAAAAACATCTTTGGATTTCTCCCCGAGGATGGATAGACTACTTCAAAGTTGTAGACTAATATTTGTAATGCAGCACAACAATGTCTAATATGAATCTCATACATCTTCAAGTGAATGCAGAGGATACTCATTTGAAAGTATGTAAGCAGTGTCATGTCCTACAACTACTATTGCCATTTAGGGCTATACAAAAATAATTGAATTTAAAGTCAGCACTATTGGAGACATCAGATGACAAGATAAACAGATGGCTTGAGTAACAGCAACATTGAGGTCAAAAGCAGGGAAAAATGTGCATGTTAACATGTTTTGACAAAATGTTTTTTGTTTGACAAAAACAACTTTTTTCAGCGTCTTTCAAACTATTCACAGATCACTGCATATAAGACCAAATACTAACTTACCTGCATTCTGAATAGAAGCAAACCCTTTTTCCAAGAGCTTTGTTTATTTAAACAACAGCACAATATTGTGTTCCAGAGACATGATTAGAAATACAAATATTGTAGATTAATTTGATGTTTTAAGTCAGGATTTGTTCTCTTACAATGCTTTTAAGTGTGTCATTATCAGAAATTAGCCAATGGTCGCCAGTGCCTTAACCTAAGACCATAGAATAGAATCAATAGCTCAACATATGGACAATAGAATAATATTCCCTCCATCTGAATTTGGGGCAAATAGTTCCATGTACATTATGTTTGCGAATTGAATAACATTCAACGGACTGCCTCAGATCCCTGCTGTCTTTTCTTATAGAATTGCAGACAATACAAGCTACCTTTTATATCTGGGGGGCATATGATCTGAGCAGGTGGTACAACTGAAGAAAATCTCAGATGGACCATCTCACTGCTGGACGCTTCACTGCAGTGGCACTCACAAAGACAGATTATCTCCAGTGGCATCAAAACGGCAAGCATCAGTGAGAAGCAGGCGTGACACCATGTGTGAAGAGACAACATCAAAAATAAATAGGGGTCATTGCTCACTCTCCTCCCAGCCTTTTCCATAGACTTCCCAAGGCCCCATGTGGACGAGAAAGAAGTGTGACCAAAGTCCTCCAGGGAGAGCAGGGCTTGACAAAACGGATGTAGCACCAGCGTACACCTGCCACCTAATGCTTCAAAGGACAGGACACACAAACAGTACCAGATGCAAGCTTTTGTAATGGAAAAAAAAATGCCACAAGAAGCATGTTCTTGTAGAAATATTTATAGGAGTCTTCTACTGCACATGGCAAAGCACAGATCAAAACATGCCTGAGAACCGAGCCGTTTCCACAGGGTGCAGCTGTTGCAAATGCCTTGGATTGATGGGATAGTAAAATCTCATTAGGGGCTGGGTCGCTGCTGGAACTTGGCCCAGACATTTTTTTCCCTTTTTCCTTTTCACTCTGGCACACTTGGACTTCTCCGTCACTTACTTCCAATCGGCTCCTTATTTGTCTCTCAGCAGTGTTGTAAATGAAACGTGTTGAACTGCTGAATTTAGCAAAGGTTTATGTCAGTGAAACGCAAGGTCACGCGAATCACACCTGCTTTATTGCACTTGGTCGGCCAAATGTATTTATCACATGCAGAGGTTTGTTCGCCAGGATACGGCACGCTGCGCACACGTTCACTTTGTTACCCCCGACAGAAATGTCTCACCAGGGAGAAGCCTTTAGAGCACATATAAACTCCTGCGTTTTAGTGGCATGGGAAATGCTCACATACATTTACAGGGTCGGTTTCTTAGCGCCTGACTAAACTCAAAGTTTGACCTTGTCTTTTCTTTGTGCAAGTGTTTCAAAAACGCTGAGGAGTGTATTTTAAACAATGGATAATTAATGTTCTTTTGTCTGTGGAGAGGATCAGATGTATGGTGGTGACATAGGCTCCTGCAGCTGTGGAACACGAAGCCATACATGTGGAACATTACAGTACAGAACTAAACAATGTGGCATTATGTATTGTTCAGATATAAGGTCCGTAACCAGAACCAAAATATTTGTGGTACAGGGCTACTCATACTTTGTTATCATTATTATTTTTTTAAGATTTAAGAGATAATTTAGCAAACTTCTGCCATCTCTTATCATGCATCTCACAAGCAATAGTGAAAAGCTAGTTGGATGTGGAACAGAAGATATATATTAACCCATTTAGGCCGGGAACACATTCCCGCATTTCTACCTCTCGAGCCGGGAGCGCTGTTGCACACTTCTACCTTTGAGGCAGGGAGAGCGGACATGTCTAGATCAATTCTCTTCATTGGTCATTTCTCTTGACCAATAAAATGTATCAGTATATACCAAGGATGATAATTTTCAGCGGATCTGCGAATTCCAACTTTATCCCGCTGAAAATGTAATTCTGCGACAGAACCATGGACGCCTGGACAGAACATCCATAAACGCGCGTGGACCTTGTTGCAGGTCTTGCCTCTCTTGCCTGTGTCTTCCCCGGGTCTCCTCCCAAAGTGCAAACAAAACTCACTGAATTAAAGCTGAGGTACCTACATTTTTGCTTGCATTGACAATGCATGTTATTTGTGCACAAAAGTAAAATGTTGTAAACAAATCAAACATAACAAACCACAACAGTCATGTTTTTATTTTTGCTTGCATAAGAAAGAGCCCTGTGAGTCATTATTTGACTTTTTGGGCAGAGAGTGGATTTGAAAAAAATATATAAAAATCCCACATAGTTAGTGCCACTTTATTGCCAAACTCTTGTTGACTCATTGTATCTTTGGTTGTTTTATTATCTTTCCTGTGTGGAAGTTATAATTGTTGCATTATTCTACTGAAAGTTTATAATAATACTCTCTATTCTTTTTGAAAGCCTCAAATTCTTGTGAAATTATGTTTCTATCTGCTACGGAGGCTGAAATAGCGATCATTTAGTAGACGATGAATTTCAAAAAAACTTCTACTTTTTAGAGGGTGACTCTTAAGTCAGGTATGTTTTACCAGTTGTGTCAGGCCTTAATGGGTTAAAACATACACATACAACTTTTTTCCTTAAGGGCATTTTCAATCTTCTCTTCTAGGAAATTGTACAGCTTTACCTGGATCTTTGACAGGCTGCAGAGTGTGCCTTTAAAAAGAATGTGTTTTTAATTGAGTGGACTGAATTGGAGCTCAGTGCGTCCATCAGATAAGCCAAGCCAACAGTAGATAACATGGTGTGACCGGATTTCTCTGCAGACGTGTGCATTTCCACCACTTACAGCGGGGTGCACTCTGAGGCCATATCTTGATGACACAGACATGTTTGAATATGTTCAGCAAACGCAGGTGACCCTACACAACCGGGGCAGGCAACCATCACTGCAGGATGGATGGGCTGGAATTAGGACTTCATTACTTTATGAGATTTTGACATAGTGAGTATATATAAGTCTTTTTGACTGCATTTTAATGATTGAGTCAGATTTAAACCATATTTCTGTTAACCAAATAATTATTGTAATGAAATCACTTTTTAAAGTTAAAACAAGGCATTTTCGATGTATCTACAGTATTCTGTTTCCCTATGAACAATAAAATATAAATTCAAAATCAATGACCATAAAGTTCATCAGCAATAACAACAATCAGACATGATAGACAATACACTTGAATGAATGTTTGGTTGAGAGGCCAATCAATGCGAAGAATAGTGTACATCTAATTATTACAGTAATTTAATAAGTCATTTTGTAAGTTGAAATCATGACATCACCATAGGTTTTTATCTTGTTATTGGTGGTAGTCAAGGCAGCAGCAGCAGCATTGTGATTGCACTTCTAGTTTGCATTAAAATCCGCCATCCATCCATTATCTTCCGATTTATCCATTGCCAGGTCGCAAGGGCAGCAAGCACGCATCCTCCACCTCTTCGAGGGGAATCCCGAGGCGTTTCCAGGCCTACTCTTCTTTGAGCTCCTCCCATGTGACAAAGCACCTCACCCTATCTCTGCGGAGGAAACTCATTTTGATTGCTTGTATCCACGATCTCATACTTTCGATCATTACCCAAAGCTCCATCTTACTTCAAATTGACCGAGAGAAAGATGATCGGAAGTGGTGGTCTGTACATGCTTGTAATTTTGTCCACCTGCTTACCTAAATCCAAGTAAAAACTCTACTTATGCTTTTGATTTATACAAAATAAAAAATGTATGCCTTTTTATGTTCAGGTAATATTTTGAGATAACAATACTCCCCTTTTATGTACACCATGCAGCCCACACAGCAGCCTCTTGTTCGCAGCTCAATAAGAGCCACATGCTGCCGGCACATTAATCTTACTTTAGTGAAAAACGCTGGCTTAATGACATAATTGTGAGGTTAGACTGACAGAGCAGAAGAGCTGTGATGGGTGGTCCTGTCCCATGCAGAGCTCGGCTGAGGTATATATATGACCTCGGCTGGCTATTTTAGCTGACGCATACACAGTTGAAGAAATTGCCACCAGGCCTTAGAGCAAGATGGAAGATGTGGCCGGGAGGTAGTTTGCATTAGAATTCAAGCAATCCGACACAAGTTTCAGCGCAGTATGGAGAAAATGATTTGGACCTGCAGCCCTATAAGCAGGTTTTGCTCGAGACCGATCAGCAGCTGCCTAGAACGTGGTGACCTTTACGCCTCCATGTTTGATTTGAGCTTTAGATCTCGAGGAAGGATGAAACTAAATGTAATAGAAATAAATTCTACCTTCTCAAATAAACTGTTTTTGACTTTGAGGGAAACAATAATGCCACTGTTATACAACAAAAATGCCTTGTGTCAAGTGCAACAATGTTTCAGTACTTGCAGTACATTTTAAGTCATGCATTTACTGAGGATTACTGTATTAACCACACAGTAATCCCCATGTAACCAAGTTACTAAAGTATCTTTTGTACAACAGGTCTTGTGTTACTATGCATTTACATTTTACTTAGCACACATTTATCAGAATAAAGATAAGTCGAAATACATTTGTAAAATGGAATACAAATTTTGGAGATTAGCAGATGCTTCAATCAGATGCATCAGTCAGAGTGAGCCTGCAGAAGGCTTAGGGGAGTCACATTTAGTAAAGAGGCTAAACAATAAAAGCCACCTCTTAAATCTACTAAAAAGGCAAAGCGAAAAGCACATGGGGACGGCAGCGATTGCTCATCTGCCAAATAACCCGGCTCAACTCTGGATCTGAAACAAAGTGATGAAGAGCAGGTGCAAAACAGTGGTGCAGCTCAGACAGCGTTGGAAATACCCTCCACTCCTGGATGGAGCGACCGGCTCAGGCTAATGGACAGCCTGTGTCTGCCTGTACACTGCAGGACCTATGATAAAACCTGATTAGTTTTACACTCCAAAGGCCTCCAGCTGACAATTATATAATTCGGTCTACTGAGGTGAGAATGATGCAAGAAGCGAGATACATTTAAAACTTCATTAAACGCTAAGAGTTACTGGCAGCACAAGTGAGCAATATTTGAAGCGTGTCCCAGTGCTCAGGCTGTTGAAGCATCTGTCTCACCACGAGGCATTTTCACTTCACTTTTCTTTTATTGCGGCGCGTATGGAAGAGAACATTTTACTCTGTTTCTACAAAAGATGAGAGCCCATAGTGAGTAGCATAAAAGGGGTATTGCGTGGTGCTAGTATACTTAGAAGCAGATTGAGAGAAGAGTATTTAAATGCACGTATGGCTGATAAAAGATCAACAATCAATAGTGCCATTGCAGGCCTTATGGCACTTTGATAGTGGCATCCATGTAAGAAATATAAAGAACAAAACAGGGTTAATGCAGACGGATTTGTTGTTCATTTTAATAAAGAACCATACAGACTGTTTCACGGCTCCTTTCAAGCTTTTCAGCTACAAAACAATGCATAAATCCTGGTTTGTAAAGCGAGAGTCTGTGTAAAGGCGGAAAAATAAAACATGTCACCAAGCGCTACCTGCATAGCATTTAAGTGTATATTCTCACCAGAGTTGATTAGCATATTGTCATGGAAACAACACAACCAAAAGGATGTGAGCTGTCAATATACGAGCGGCAACACATTTCCTATATCTTTGTGTATGTCGGCGTTCAACAATGCATCATCATTAAATCTGAACAATATGTGGCACTATACAGAATGGAACATTATTATTATTAATTATGAATGTTTCCGTGGAAGGCTTTTGTGTCGAGAATAAACACAGATTTGATTACTTATGCATAACTAACAGTTGCACATGAGAAAGTGGTGGCCAAGTTCCTTAGAGACTCTTGATCAAAACCCAGTTCTTCGGTGCTGGCACAATCGGCGGTGTGGTGCACGTGGTGGGAGTGTGTGAGAGCTTATCTGGACCACGAACAGACTAGAGGCAGGGGCCCACTCTCTCATGTTGAGATTTGGAAAGGGATTTGTGCAATTGCAGCAAAAAGAAGATGACAGCATGCTTAATTATTTTTGGCTTTTGCACAACATGCCTCTGGTGGTGCCCAGCGGTGCCTACCTCTCGAGGGGGCAGATGCTGGCTGCCATATGGGGGGTGTGCATTGGCCTTGTTAGCATAAACCTAACTACAGTTGTGGGAAAACACTACTCAAGACATGTTTGAAATGCAATAACACCTCAGGATTGGGCACATCCTTTGGCCCCTGCAGCAGTTCTCATAAATAAACACGGAGCATACCATTTTCACCTTGCGGTATCTGCAGTGGTGAAGAAAACGGAGCGCTAACCTCAGTGGACACCCAAATGAAATATGAGAGTGTGAAATGGGGGTAAATGCGCTAGCTGGTGTTTTCTTTAAGCATCTGGTAAGGTGGGCTGTGACATTGCTGAGGTAGGCTAGTGGAAGGGCACAAAGTCTCCCAGATGACTTGAAGAGGAAGCTTCTCTCGCTGCACCTCCACGGCTGGCATACAATACATTTCTTCAAACTTTTTGCAACCAACTCCCAATGTACCTCATGACAGAGTATTTGTTTTCCTCAGCTGCTCTACTGTTAGTCCCCAATGACAAAAAATAGCACAAAGGTTACAAAATGAGGACTTCTTGCCTCATACTAAGTAGTCTATTCCACTTCCTTCGACAGCCCACCTCCTGCCGAGCCTGGAGAGGTGAGCAGGTTGGCTGATGGTAGGCCCCACACCACTGACCTGGGACATAACTCGTCTAACAGGTGGCCAACCATGGAGGAAATAACCAACTGTCCCGTTGAGCAGGCTGCTTTATGTGCTTTAATTACACAAACCTTTGAAAGCCTTTGCGCTTTGCCCTTCACACAACACCAAGGATGAAATCACAGCATGGAAAGAAACAACCAAATTATTAGATAATGTGTAAAGGGAATACAAAGGTTAGGAACCCAGCTTTCCAAGTAATAAAACATTTTCTTTGTCCCATTAGAAAGAGTCTTGTAAATAGATGTGAACTAATCAGACCACAACATTCTTTTTTAATCTCATAAGAAAATGTGGTATGAGTGATGGTCTTTCTCACTTTTATGTCTGACAAAGCCTTTTTGCATTGTTGCATTTTTGTGGTTTACGGTGTGCTTTAGACTATATTGATCTCTAAAATAATCATGAATTCAATGTGCTAAAATAATGTTGAATTCACAGTCTTGTTGATTGCTTTGTGACAATGAACAATATAATAAACTATACAACTCAACATATGAGAAAAGCAGTCAACTCAAGTGAGCTAATGTCTACAAATAAAGGTGACTGTCTAAGCGTCTTACTGAGTATTTCTATTAATCAAAGCCATTTGTAAGCGATAGCACCTGTTTTTGCGCCCTCTGACTCCACTGGGTCTATGGTCATGTGTAGTTTTGTATCCAAGCAACTGCACGCATTACAGTGAGAGAGCAGCGCTGGCGGCGGTTGCTAGGGAACTGCTGGCGAGTGTTGCACTTGTGAACGTCGCTGCGATAGATCTGCGCCTAATAGTTCAGGTCCGACTGAGCTCTGCCTAGAAGGAGATGAGGGCGGCACGCTCCATCTCACCGGCTGTACCATATGTCATGGCCCAAAAGTCTCCAGGGTCCCACGCATCAGCACACATAACAACCAGATGAAAACGATGGCAGGTTTCCCTCAATAGAAAAGCATTTGCATAGAAGTAGCGACTGAATAATTGAGAGGTGTGAGACAGAGGGGGCTGGCTCAATTGGGATGAAGGGATGTATGCCTGCCAGCCAAATCCATTAGCCAGGCCCCTCTCAGCCAGGCTAGTAGCAGCTGATGGGACGGCACTGTTATCGGACACTAAAGGACACTCGGGCGATGCCATCACCACGCCTGCCCTCTCCACCGTGAGCAGAACAGGCAGAAAGAGAAGAAAAGCAAAATGACAAAAAGAGAAAAAAACTAAAAAGGAGGAGAGGTTCGATAACTGAGGAGGTGTGCTCTGTTACAGCTTTATAATTGGCCTGCAAGGGCGGTCAAAACGAGAGGCTACTTATCGCACAGAGCACTTCCATGAGAATACTTGTCCATCTCTATAGCCCAGGCCCATTTAAAAGAACATTAGGACAAATGAAGCGTTGAAAAAGAGGACACTGTCACACTATTTAAGCGAGGATGAAAAGAGAGAAGTGTTAGGCAATTGTATCCCATGCAAAAAGAGGTTCCAATGGGAGTCTAATTACCCAGGAGGATACAGACTAGATCTGGAAACATGATGTCATAGAGACACTCAAATGACAGGAATTCAGCCACTGAGAGACTTAAACAGGTACAAATATGTGTGGTGAATAATATATTGGATGGATAAATGTTGCATGGACCAAAGTAGAGGGAAATATGGTCAGTATGAGAGCCTCTAGAGGTAAAGCTAAAAATCCAACATTACAGTGGGAATTGTCTCAAAAGGAATGTATACGATTTTGAGTTTCCATTCGAACATTAATCAGTTCGAGCATGTCCAAAATAATGCCACATGCTTTCCAGAAGAAAAACTGAAAACCTTGGGTAAAACCAATGTGAAGGAAAGAGTTCTGCTGCTGAGATATTTTGTTTATTTATTTGAATGGAGTGTGTTTTAACGAACAGTTATTTCTGCAAATACAAGATAAATGGCTCAAGGCTACTTTTCATCCGTATTTCAGTAGTCCATGTTTTTAGTAATAAGGGACACAGGAGCACAAAGAGGAAAACCTACCAGGACAAAAGGGACTACAAACAAATTTCATGTCAGATGTGTAATAATGAGTCATTTTAAATTCATGCCTTGTAGCAGGAAAATATTGAATTCTTGGTTGAGTTGGTTAATCATCCAAAATAAATAATTCAACCAAAATATTCTACAATTAGGGGAAGGATAACTACTGGAATTAAATCAATAAAAAACACATGTGAATATGAATGATCTCTAAGCTGTTTGTTGGTAGAACATACGCTCCAGCAAATATAACAAAAAATACACATCTTCAAATACAAAATGTGTCATACTCTCCACAGTCATCCTGCTTTAGGTCATAACATTCTGTTAGCTCTGTGAGGCTTTTTCAGCTTTATATGTAGAATCTCACAGAAACGGAAAAAAAACATATTGTTCTCATTGATGCACTGCCAGAGGGAATTATGTGGCACTGTCTGCACATGGCGGAGAGGCCGAGAGAAGTAGAAGAGAGCAGTGTTTTTACATCCAAACGTGTACACAACAGAGCAACAGTGCAACTTGCATGAAAGAAATCCGATGGTCTGCGTTTCTTGATACATATGCTGTAGTAGAATATACAATCTGTAATAACGCTGATTCAAGGCCAACAGGTCTGGATGGGTTTCTACATCACAGGATGGATTTAACTGGAGGCAAAAAACAGGAAGAATTTGTCATTCTATGATAGTACATTGCCTTTAACTATGTTAAAATACTTGGGGCAGTTTTCTGAGTGTCTGAACGGGAGGAAACTAAGACAATATTTTATCACAGAAAACAGACAATTGTGCTCAAAGCTGTAGTGATTGTAGTGCCCTTAGATTCTGACAACATCTCTGGACAGATACACAGATGATCTATCCGTATATCATCCTATTCAAACTATTTTTGAGAATCTATCAGATTATCAGAGAAGAGAGGAATCCATCCCAACATTTCACTTGGCAAATCAATTATTATTGTTTTCTTTAAGATGCAAGTAAAATCTACAATGGAGCATGATGGTCACCAGATTTTTTTTTGCAGAATGCTAGATGAAAATTCTTTTACTCTCTGACATTGAAGTAATATTGACTAATTTAAAAAAATATCAGGAGGATAAAGTCAAAGTGGCAATATTATGCAATTAATCTAAAAATATATCATGATCTCAGAGCGTCTGGCAAAAAAAATATATATATATACAGAGTGACCCATTCGCTCTGTCGTAACAATCTGAAAATGCATGAACACATTAAAATAGTAAGAAAAAAGGCGGGACAAAATTTAAATGTGAAAAAAGTAGACGAGTAGAAGAAGGTCAAAGGCACATGAAGCCAGCCCAAATCTTCAGACCTTCATATAGGGCTTGACATGCAAAGAACAAGAGTTAGGCTCATAACAAGCTGTTGAGGTGTGAGAGCGTAATATTGTTCATTCGTCTGTGAAGAAGAATTGCGGTGAGAATATGGTGCATGGTCTGACCTAATGCATCACACTGCGCGCGCATAAATACTTAACATCCATCGCCCCAGCAGGAGTCGAGTCAGAGAGGCCAGGCACAGTTCAGCCCACTCCAAACGTGCTAATATATGCGATCGCAGTTCTGCATACAATCTCACAGCATGTTCTGTTAAAGTGCGACGCGCAGAATAGTGTGGAAATCTTGCATATTGCTGAATTACTTAAACTTCAATGTAGCATAATTTTAAGAAATGTTTTGTAGATGTGTTATTTTTTTTCTATTTTGAACGCTATTTTTTGCTTAGTTTATGTCTACTTTTATAACTTGTTTGCACCAAGAGCCAAAACAATTTCCTAGTTTGTGTCCTCCCTATTACTCACAAAGGCAATACAAATATGTTTTTCTATTGAATGTCGAATGGGTAAGTATTTGGCCAAGCATAAATGATAGTTTTAAAGAAATGCCAGATTAGAAATCAACAGCTATTTGTGATGTCCCTCAGCCCCATGCGTCTGTCAACATGTGCTCTTTAGAAAAGGTCAAGCTGCACTTTACACTACAGTAAGATAGTTCCTCTGAATATCATCCACATCTAATGCTGTTGTAAGGCATAGGAGTCATGCTATACTGTGAGCAAGTCTGTACCTACGGCCAAAGTAATTGTCATGGGCCATCCAATTTGATCAATCTATAAGATATTCTATTACCCGAGAGAAAGGTTTCACAATATGTTAACATTTATTGATGTTTTTAAGCATTTAACTTGCAACTCTCCGTGGTTTTTAATTGCCCCTCGGGAATGAATAAAGTTATTTATTGATTGATTGATTGATTGGTTGCTATGAAGAAATTGGTACTGAAATCACACAACTGTATTAGGGCAATAAATCGAGTAAACCCAATTGTAATCTTTTGCCAATTTTTATAATAGAAAGTTTGAATAATAATTACGGCTCTTCTAGTCATGCATCCCTAACAGTTTAGACAATTTCCAATACGTCTGTACAATACTAGAAGAGTGTGAGAACTTTTGCTCAGTTAGTCTTGTTAGCCCGCTGCTAACGTAAAGGAGCTAATAAATATAAACAAGATTAAATATTTCAGTACATTCACTAAGTTTCAATTCTTATTCAGTGTTTGGCCCTTTCTTATTGACTGTTCTACATCAACCAACAGCTTCTGTAATTTTTAGGGGGGAAAGCATAGAAGGTATGGGAAATAGTTCAATTTGCAAATTGAATTCTTATATAAAAAA
>JAPMNZ010688992.1:0-14188 GCA_029875035.1 Pomatoschistus microps | reverse complement strand
AAAAAAAATAATCTATAGATTAATCGATAGAAAAATAATCGTTAGCTGCAGCCTTAATGGTGACTGCTATTGCTACATCTCATGGTAAAAAAAAAAAACAACCTACATCCATGTACTGAACTATGAAAGAGACGGACAAGTGTCATCAGCAATCACCACATTACAATTTCACAATTTACACCCACTGGCCAATCAGATAGAACACTTTAGGACCAGTTCGGGCTGATACTACGGCAACAAATGCCCCAGCCAGAGGCCCCATTGTCATTGCAAGATATGTCAAATGCAGAGGACAAGTTGCCCTATGACAAGGGTGTCAAACTGGTTTCAGAAAAGCCTGGTGTGACTGCAAGTTTTCCTTCAGAAAAGTATACCTTGCACACTTTGTTGGGTGTGAATTGGGGGTTGTGGTGATCCAGAAAAGTTCTCGTTTCATCCACAGAGAAACAATGGCCCACCGCTTTACCCCTTGGAAGAAGAGTAGATTATTGTACTATCGTGGTCCAAACAAAGCTACACGGAGGATAAATAGTTACATATTACTGACAAATTATATCACATTAATTCAGCCTTTTAAACATTTAATCAAGCTTTACATCAAGGAAATACCCAGTCACATTCAAAGACCACTGTATACAGACACTGGAAAGATATGAGGCTTGGTGGGAGCTGAACCAAATGAGCTTTGATAGCACTAAAAGCTCTGGCGCTCTTGTGAATGTCTAAGATTATGGAAATCCCTGCTGTTTGACTGATGACGGCACTTTGGTTTGTTGTATGCTTTATCCACCTTTTTAAACTGTGCGTAGACAGAGACATCGTTTCCATTCAGGGCTCCAGCTTTTGTCCCATTGTGTCCTCACCTCGGACTCAAAAGGCTGCGTGTCCTTTTCTGTTTTATCACAGTTGACAGGTGGCCCACCGCACACACAATCCTCGGCTTCTCCTCTGTTCCCCTTCTCATTTACATTCAGACACCTTCTATACTCATCGAGCCAAGGCTAGACTGTAATTATTTTGGACAGTAAGAGGTATTCATAGGCGGAAAGATTCTCCATTTAACACTACGGTGACCCAGAGAAAAATGCATTAAAGCAAGGCCAGAGCGCTGCAGGCTGTCGGGTCACGCTCTCTGCCCGGTGATTCAGGTGTGTGGTTTGTTTCGCGATTCCTCCAGCTCGAGTCGGTTGACGGCAACTGTTTTATTTCCTCTGAGACATTTGTATTTGAGTGTAGGCCATGCTCGCTGCGGCGTAGGTTAAGGGTCAGAATACAGAGCACGGCAGGGTAAATGGTAAATCTAAATAGAGTGGACTATTCAGCTGTAAAACAAATGTCTTTATCCCAAATGCTGAACTAAACACATTGAATAAATGTACTGCTTGTATAGAGGAAAAGATTAGCTTTTCCTCTATACATTCAGATGTATTCTTTGACAAATGTGTTATTGCAGAAATAATAATAGTGCATTTTTGGAAGCAATAACATTTTATACAATATTACACTGCAGGACGAAGGATCTCTAAATCTTAATGTTCATACATATTAAATTTATTCTGTTTTAATTACAACCATCAACAATACTTGTCCAAAAACTATTCATTGATTACTAGAATTAGTTGACCAGTTGATTAGTTGAATAATCAATTAGTAGCCAAATATAAGATTCAGTCCTCGTCATAGCATTTAGAAATGGCTATCTAGTTTCTTCCACTTTATCTGTTGCCGGATCGCGGAGGCAGCAGTTTGAGCAGAGACTTTCTTGTCCATGCAGTACCATATATACAGTAGAAATAGCGATAACTGTTTATTATGGACTGTAGAAAGTGGTGGTTCAAGCCATTTTTCATGTTAAAGATTATCTCAACGGAAATCACATAAACGCGTAGCATTTTCTCACAGAGGAAAGAAAGCCAATTTAGTTCCAAAACCTTCTATTTGATGTTTTCAGGAGAATCGTCCAAACACTCGCCATAATGGTGTTTGGTCAATTGGAAGCTCTTATCTTGTAGTTTAAAGGAGGAGAGAGAATATTTACTTGTGAAATGAGATGATGAAGTGCCTCGCAACACTAACCAAAGACTATCTTTAAATTGTGTCCACATCTTGAATTTCACAGAAGTTGCCTCAGCCAGGTCCCAAAACATCCCGAATCTTCTCACACACGCTGCAGTTTGTTTAACTTTCTTTTGCTTTGGCCGTCAGACTCATAAATAAAACTGTCCAATATCATAAACGCTACATCTTGGCTGCAAAATATTGTTGGTATTGGTACATATCCAATTTATCCAAGGACAGTCATTTTCCCCCCTTTTATCTATTGACTCGAAAACCAAAATATTGATTGAGGCAAGTCTTTCTATTATTTATCATGACTTAATTATTCTTCATTACTTCAAGTCATAATCTTCACTCTTTCCAATCTACTGTACAAAATTTATGATTTTAATGCCGTATCTGTCTTGTTTTGTCCAGCACTTTAAGTTACCTTGTGTATGCACGGTGTTATACAAATAAACATGCCTGGCCTTGCTATGAAATACATCAATTAAATGTCTATTTTAACTTGTGGAAGCAATTGTGTTTACAAAGTTCATGGCGTACACAGCTACAGCATGGGTATGAAATTAAAATTGTTGAGGAAAGCGAAAAGTGCAGAATATTTCTATCCCATCATTCCAGAGAGAAGCTGCAGCCTCCGCCCCTGAACTGCCACTCAGTCAATGTCAGCCTCATGTCCTGCTCTGCTCGCTGCTAGTCTGACATACATTCCAACTTTAGAAAAAAAAAGAAATAACATCTTTCTCATACTTTTAGCACTAGCCTTAGCCTAGCGAAACTGACAACACATGACAGCAGCAGCGAGTCCTGATAATATTCGGTGGTCTCTGCTGACTCGGCATCCTTTTGACTGTCAGCCGTCTTTGAGTTGCTACAGAAATGAACAGGAGTGGGGCGATGCGCATTAACATACAAAATTGCCGTCTCAGAGGGAAATTTGCGGCGGTGAACGAGAGGATACGCTCAGGTTTGGAAAGTGCAAGGTGTGCAACAAGCGGAATTTAATTTAATGCTGTGTCATTTGGATATGGGCTTTAATATGGATGTTTTAGAGAACACGGTGCATTGGTACGCTTCTGGCGAGCTCGTAAAGGCATTCTCTGATGGAGCATTATCTTCACATTGTGCGGAAGAGCAGCTGAGACACAATCAAATCGGCACCTGACATTTTAGCAGCACCTCGAGTGGGCCTCTGTGATTAGGTTGTAGCGTACGGCTCATATTCAGGGATCTTTTCTCCGGGAAGAATGCATCTGCTGACAAAACACAAAACCTGGCTCTTATTGTCAGGCCAGAAGGATCAGGAGAGGAATACCAACACGGGAATTTGCATACAAGAGATGGGAAAATGTTAAAAAGAAAACCTGCGTCTCTTATTTGGTAGAATTTGTGAAACGGGGGAAAGAAGGGAAGCCTGATGATGATGGAGGAACAAACAGATGGGTGTCGCCTCAGTCCTGCACAGAACAGCGTCAGTCCCCTGAGTCCTGGACCTACAGCCTATACGTATGTGGGAGCGGATCCCTCTCTCAATATGGCCCTCCCCAAGGTTTCTCACCGGGTGTACGAGCTGTTCCTTGCCAATGCAGGCGGATCTAAAGACTGTCATGATCCGGGACATGTATGGACATTGGTTATCTGCCCCCTATGGACCAATGGCTTCTATGCATTCGTTATTATTGCATTTCTTTGTTCGAACTGCTTGATTCTCTGATCTGTTGTTGGCATATCACACTGCTATAACATAATTGACTTTAGATAATTATAAAGTCAATGATGAAGCGTACAAAAACCGAGCTATATTTGAGAGTTTCATTTGGCTTCTGAGTGGACAGGACGTTAAAAATAGAGCTCCGTCTTCTGACAATGATCAATAATTTAACCGGCATAAGCTTTTCTGCCAACAACTAAAAGCAAGATGGCAGGAAAATAAATTCAATAGAAGAGCTTCTAGATGATAGACCTTGTGAAATATCTTTTTCAACTGTATAAGAATAGTTTATTTGCAAAAACATTAGATACAATATTTGAAAAGCTTAGAATTCGCCGTTCTTGAGCCAAACCTTGGCAAACTGCCAATAACAAAACATGTTTAAGATTGTAGCAAGAGGAACACAACTTGTTGACAAATTTTCAATACTGGGAAATGTTTTTGAAAATGGACTTGTCATACGTGAAACAATATATCATTAAATTAATCACAACTACTTGATAATTTAAATAGTTGTCACCTAATGTATAAAAACCCATAATCATTTACCTGTCAGGATTGTATTAATTGCAGCCCTAATAATACAAAGTCCATTAGAAATACTGCAATACGGCGTGAAAAACAGTGTCCGCGAAGAGTTTTATTTAGCCTGAATAAATATAGACAATGGCGTCTCTGGGAGAGCTGACACACTGAAGTGAGTTTTCAAAGGATAAATGAAAGAGATATGCGATTGTGCTTTTAACTGTCAGATAAGACAAGGAGGTGACACCGTCTAAATACAGGCATTTGATAGAAAAGGATCAAACGTTGCTCATCAGACCGGGATATCATACTGTGGCTATGAATAATATTAAATTATTATTATTATTGTTTCTATATTACAGCAGGGGAGTCAAAGTCATTTGAGTCAGGGGCTGAAATGAAACAGAGACCTGTCTAATGTTTATGTTTACATGCAGTTATTTCTCGCATGCGCAGTGAACCTAGACGAAAGAAGCTTGCAGCAACTCACAAAAATCCGCGGGCCGAAAGAACTAATGTGTCATGAAGCAGACGGAATACAAAGAAGACAGTATTGTTATTCTGTGAGGATAGAACCGGCACAGCTTTAAACAGTGATATTTTATGTTTGATACACAGGTTTTATGACTCTATAATGACATAAAGAAAGCATTTTTAATTAAACAACCCAATGTGTAACACGTCATCTCAATGACAAAGTTTTCCCGTGGCATCACTTGAGCTTTGTTTTGGTCAAATGCATAAAATCCCAAACAACTAATCAGGATATTTTGGGATGTTTTGCTACATTTCCCATTTGTTCATGAATGTATATTGTCCCAGTCAAAGAAATAAAGGAATTGATTACTCAAAATAATAATCGGCCCACTAATCGATAATGAAAATAACCGTTAATTTCAGCTCTACCTGCGCTACATCTGCAAGACCTCCCAATCTGTTAACAGACCACATATAGGTGTAAGATAACGGTGAACAAACTACATAACACTGCATCATGTCAACCGCTAGACAGTCAGACACAGTGAAGACCTTTAAAACTGACAATAGCACGAGTGAAGAACAACAGTACCTCTCAAACCTTTGTTTCTAAAAGACGTGGGGGGAGAAGAAAACCCTCACATCCTCAGATCTCTGCTGCGAGACGGCTGTGCAACACTTGTGAAGTACTTTTTTCTTTTTCTCACAAATCCTGTTCGGACAGCGCAGGGAGAGACGTGGCCTGCTGCAATCTCCCTTAAAAGCATCAAACAGACTTCAGAGGGGCTTGGACACTGAAGAACGGAGTCTTGCACACAAGCATGAAGAAACAACAGGATTCTGGGTCTGATGTAATTGGATTGTAAGGACCAGATGGAGGCGAGCGCTGGACTCCAGACCTGGTCATTAACATTGAGCATTGGCAGAGTTGTCGCGTCCAGTGAAGATGGACGTTCAGAGGCAAAAGGTCAGCCTAGACAATGCAAGACATGTTCTGCACATGCAGGTATGAAGTACAAATCATAGCAGAATATCAAAAACATCTTGGCCATGGGGAAGACAGGAATGTGTCAAAATGTAGAGTATTAAAAAGTATTGTACAGTGACAGAGCAGTGCATCCAGAACCACAGGGAAACACATTCAAATACATAATATGAGAAATATAGATATTTTCCAACATG
This sequence comes from Pomatoschistus microps, assembly GCA_029875035.1. Lineage (NCBI taxonomy): Eukaryota > Metazoa > Chordata > Actinopteri > Gobiiformes > Gobiidae > Pomatoschistus > Pomatoschistus microps. Next base: position 8,232 of record JAPMNZ010688992.1, on the reverse strand, counting down.
TCACCAGAGAACCAAGACTTTGATGGCATGAGCTTCATTTATGTTGCACAGCATGGGATGTTGTCATCATTCACTTTATTTCTTCAAGGTTAGATTGATCACTGTAACTTGTTGTACCTGTGGCCTACACCTAAGATCACTTAAGAGAGAGCACAATACCCCTGTGCTGGCATCACTTCAGGGCTGCTTTTAAGATTCTGATGCTTGTTTTTAAATATTTCAATCGTTTAGCCTGTGTATAACTGACAGTGCTATCTGTCTGCCCCTGCTGGATCAGTGAGGTCAACCTGTGGAATACTTTATCTTGGTATATTAAAGCAGCTCCTTCATTGGAGGTTTTTAAATGTAGTCTAAAGACACATTTTTTACCCCTTGGCTTTTAACACCCACTGAGTTCTACTGTTTTACATTTTCCATGCATTAGTGTGTATTTCATGCAGTTTTCTTTCTTTTGTGTATGTGAAACACTTTGGGAAGCTAGTTTTGCAAATCTGCAACACAAATAAAGCGGACATTGACATTCTTAATTTATTGTCCTTTAGTCACACCTGTCACATAGAAAGGATGGTCCATAAAACATTTGAGTTTCTTACCGCCTAAAGTACTATTTGTTGGTCTGCGTCTTCACAATGAGCCTGTAAAAAGTGTAGAGTCCAATCCATTTGGGTCAGTTGCGGAGCCTGTGTCGCTCATTTCGAAAGGAACAGACACACTGGTATTGAAAAACGCAGGTTTTGGGTCAGCGTGAAACGCCTTCTGAAAAACATTCTAGACTCTCACTGCAGAGGGTATAAAAGGCCTGTACTTAAGTCAACTACTGGCTAAATCTTGTGTATATATATTTCAGCTTCAGATGATAGCAGCTTTGCACAAAGGGTGAACATAAAAAACAAATGATCTAATCTATATTTTTATGTGTGTGATTATTATTATTGTTATTATCATTATTATTATTAGAGGTGTATTTCTATGAACATACATCTAATGAACTGAACAGAGCAAAGTCAATCAAGAGATTTTATTTCCCAAATTTTGGAGGGATAATCAATTGCATTCTTAAGCCAAACAGCCAGTGCTTTCACTCGATGTCTAAATCTGGAAAGGGATTTAAGCCCAATTACTGTTATCCTTTTTGTCTATTTTGAAATGTAACCAGGTTCACAGTAGGGCAACAACTGTGCGACTCTTACGAAATGCTCAAAAGTATGAGATTTGTAGATATATTTTCAGCATATTTTTGTCAACGTTGATGCTGACACAGATCAACATTGAAAATGCAGACACGGAAAATGTGCAATGTTATGACTGACATAACAGAAATTGGATGTAGGATTACTGAGATGGAACTTTTGCCAAACTAAACATTTTAGGAAGAAATAAGAAAATATACTGTTTGTACATTATGTTTGTACTTTGTCATTTCATATATCTTATTCTATTTCGTATTCTAAAACGAGTTAACAAAATATGGTGAAACAAGAATGAAGGGTACAAAATGCTTTCCACCTAAAACTCTCTATTCTACCACCAGAGGGAAGAGTTGACTTTGTATTTCATTTTTTGTCCTTTTTTTTCTTCAAATAAAAAGATACTGGCTGCAAACACAGACATTCATAAACGAACAAAAGTAAGTTTCTTCAAAAGGCAGAGAAGTGCTCTCAGTGTGAATTCATAGTGGTACAATGACAAACTGACTGAGACAGGACTGGGACAGGAGCTTTTAAGTAAGTACATTTGATCTATATGGTGAATTTCACAGACCAAGGTAACACAATTTGCTTTACATTTGGGATGACAGAAGCGAGACGAAGAACGGATTCACATGTGTACACATATTTAGTGGTGGGAGAAACCGGAGCACCAAGAGAACACATACATAGACACGGGAAGAACATGCAAACTTCCCACAGAAAGCACTAGAAGTTAGACAGAAGGGGCGGGCCAAAAAGGAGGAGCGGAGTTAAGCGTTTGATATTAGTGTGGAAGTATCTAACAACAACTGCAGGTCTGTTTTGGACCAGGGGAACAATGAGGAAGCTAACAATAAAAGGTACATTTTGCATATCGTCTTTAAAATAGGCACGCGAGTTTAACATAAAAACCCCAGCCATTCTGTAACTTCAAGCTCTTTCCTGCAGCCGTTTGCATTTCTCTCACCTAAAACCATGCTTGCTGATTGCTGCCTGTTCTCAAATGGCTCAGATGGGGCTTCGTGGAACAGTGTCTGCAGCACTCGAAGCTCAAGCCCAAAGAAAACGCATGGTCTGTTCACGCGGCTGAATCTCCATTTACAGTGTTTGCAGCAGCTTACTCAATGTGTAATTAAAAACTGAGCCGCACTGCCCTGGCATTTCACAGTCTATGGTCGAGAACACCACACCAAACCACTTGGGGTCAATAGTTTTTTAATCAGACAAGTCACAGAAACTCGGCGGAAATGAGGACTAAATACCTGAAGCTATAATACTGGATTAGATGGAGTGCATGGACATTATAGTAATTACATTGGGTTAAAAGCAGTTTTATCTTTTTTCTATAGAAAAGTTTGCTGGTCTTATAGGCATTTGAAAAAGTTGAGAACGGGTACTAATGATTTACTGCGCGGCGTAATTAATCATGCAGTAAGTTTCTGTTACATCAGATGTCGACAGGCGTAGTGGGACCGACGTGAACAAAGGTGAAGGCAACAAAAGGACAGTGAAGTGAGGTGTGCAGGGCTTAGAAGGGCACGGAAATAATGTAGCGAGAGATATTGACTAAGACTTGGACACTATGGGATTTGTCTCATAATGAATAATCAATGAAAAAAAAGACAAGATAAAATTCCTTTATTTGTCCCAGGGTGAGGAAATTTCAATGTTGCAGCGCATACAGGCCAGTGGTAAGAGCACACAGGGAGCTGCTATGTTTCTTAGCTAGCTGTAAATGCTTCAATATCAATACATTGATAAATCTCTATCTATATATAAAGTGCAAGGTTAATTACATATAGGGCAGGATAATAAGTTCTTTATTGATCTTTATGTGAAAGAAAACGTTTGTATGTATGTGGTTTTACTACATGCGGTTTTACGGAAATTGGCAAATACACTGAATCCGAGTCTGAATGTGTATTTAACCTTGTGGCTGTCAGAGGGAGAAGCTTGGTGCCTTCACTTTTGATCATGGTTGTGTCTACAGTTCCCCATGTGTTGTGCCTATACTGCGAAATTGTTTTGTACGTGTTCTAGAGCGGGGGTCTGTCAGCAAAGAAATGATTCTAAATAATTGATCATATAACATTGTAGAGGCCACTGTGATGGAGAGGAATGATGTCATGCTGCCCACTCACAGCCACTGGGTCACAACAAGGACAAATATTAAGAGATCCTAAGATAAGATAGGGGGATAACCGCAGTCAAGGATTTCTTCACATAATTCATTTGCATTGAATTACTTTTTAACTAAACATTTCGATGAAATGAAAATGAATGAATCGACATTTTCCAATCTCCCCCTTTGTGAAGGTGGGAAGTTTTGATTTTGCAGAAATAAATCCATAAATGCAAATCAGATATTTTGAATACATAATTGTGACACATTAGGACCCCACCAAGAAGTTGGATAGTAAAAGTTGTTATTTGACAATTCAGACTTCAGTGTTTTCTATTGATTGGATTTTGTGACACCTTTTTGAAAACCAAAACAATAAAAAAATTATGACATTTCACAGTAAAACATAATTACAATTGTTGGGGGCCAAAGCCAATTGCAATCATTTTGAAAAGCTTCGAAATCAATATAGTGCCATTCAAAATGGTTCAAAAGCAAATACTCCCCAGGGAAGCAAATCTGCAAAAACACTGAAGTATTGTACCTTCACTGTTAATGTACTGTATAATGTTTTTTTTCTGCCAAAGTTATTTCATTCAAACCTTTTGGAGCTTACGTGCAGTTTAGCTGCTGTTTAAACTGCTCAAATGAGAGAGAATCCACACAATCCCTAATCTCATCACAATTTTTATCACAAAAAGACTGTAATTGGATATTTTGCCAAAATCGTTCAGCTCCATTTGAAACTTTGCAGCCAATTTCAGCCATTGATTTTGGCCCAAGCAGCAGAGGCATTGAATGGTAAGAAAGAAACACGGAGACTGAATCAGACAAAGACGACCAGACATTCTTCGGAACTGAGTTTGTTGTAGAAATCAATTAGACAAGGCAGTAATAATCATTTATGAGAAGCTGAGCGAATGCCATTACATTTTTAGCTGTGGCGTTGCTTCATATACGCCAAAGTGTGAAATCAGATCACACAAGAAGCCTGATGTTGTGCGCCGAGGGTCATGGGAATAAGAAACAAAAGGCATTATAGAGCTCAATGCTAATGAGCGATAATAAAAAATGATAAAACTCAAAACCGTTAGAGCAACAGGAGCCTCCTCTGTCACTCAAAAGACCCGAGTGTGTCGCGGGAGTCGCACACAGGGAGTCGATTAACAAGGCAAATAGCTTCTTCCTCTTATCTTCAGAGATAAGGACCAATGAGAGCAGGTCTGTGGAGGCCGACGGTCTCCCCGTGGACAGACTACAAGGCGGAAGAAACAAAGCCAAAGCACGTGAACTCCAGGGATCTGGGAGAGTTTCCAATAATAACTACCAGGGTGCAACAGTCATTCAAAAACACCCCCGAGGCCCAGACATATTTCTATTGTATGCATACACGTCAATACAGAGGCTTCAACATGCAGAAAGAGGGAGTGCTTAGGCTTTAGAACGTATGCAGTATACAAGCACACCAGCGTTGGAAATGTCTATGTCGATGTGGATGTCAACTTTATTTATCACACCACATTTACAACAGCAACAAAGTGTGTAACATGCAGAAAACGTCCGTTGCCGTGTCGCGGGGGCAGCAGTCTAAGCAGAGACACCCAGACCTACCTATCAACAGACACTACCTCCAGCTACATGTACATTAATACATGTAGAATATAAAACAAAGATGTCATTCGTTGTCGATCTGACCGCCTTAACCAATGATATCTATGTCAGGAGCAGGATTTGAACCGCAAACCTTCAGCTCCAAACTCTTGTCCCCACGAATGGGTCTTTTGGCTAGATTTGACAGTCTCCAATGAAAAAGCATCAAAGCACAAACCGACCACAGTTTTCAATTCAATTTATATTTGTATTGTATTACAACAGCAGTCGTTTCGGAGGACTTTACAAATGTGTGGCTTCACCAAGAAAAATGCAGATAATCAAACAGTTCGAACATCGAAAATGCAACAACAAACACATTAGCCCGGGATGACCGCTGTCTGAATATGTCCCTGATCCTTAAAGCTGGTTTTCGGACCTCACAGATCAGACAGGGACCTACAAAGATATCCTCACCGTCAGATACACAGGTGGTAGGCCACTTGTCCATTTATAAACGAGCATCAGCATCTTACAAAAGTCCACTTTATTTATTTATATAGCACATTTACAACACCAACCTTTAGGGGACCAGCTGCCTAAAGAACTTCATCTTTGCACAATTTATAATGCAAAAGAGACATCCCACTCAACTCAAATCAAATAAAAAAACGTGTGAGATAAAAACAATGAGAATCAAAGCCACAAAAGTTTCTTTTCAGGGATAGAAAAGCTGTAAAAATGCGATTGAGAAGTAAATATATTCAATTCTTCAACTTTAGATCAACAAATGCAAACCCATAAAAACATCTATGTACTGTATTTCTGAACTAAATTTGTGTGTCTCTTAAATATGAATAAGTTAAGGGTGTAGCAAAGATAGAAAGTTCAAGAGATCATTTACAAACATTGCATCATTGGCACAAATACAAGATTCATAACTGCAGCTCTGGCTGCAACATTAAACATTTATCGGTATACAAACTTGAGTTTTAGTAAACAAGCACTATAACTAGACACACACATACAAACCACTCTGATATGTTGTACAGTTAGTCATAAATACATTCATTCAGTTCTTTAGAAACCAAGTTGTTGATCCAAAAAACGACTTAAAATATTTTAAAGGCCATTTTTTTATAAAGCAATTTAATTGAATAGCACTCTGTGTGTTGATGATACTTTAAAACGACAGCATGTAATAAGCACAAATAGTGGTCTAATTAAATCATTACAATTCCAATCCCATTTTTGTTACTAGAATCTTCCTGTCTGAAGCATCTAGCCCTATAGGCACTGATACGAATGCAGACCTGCTGGGGATCATTTAGAGACTGTAGAAACTCTGTATTTTGTATGACAGGTATGGTTAAATTTTTTGGTTTGTGAATGTTCAAAATATTAAAATATACACTATAGAGAGCCAAAACCAGGTAAATTTAACAGAACAAACTAGCAACCCAAATGACAGACTCATGCTCTCCGATTGGATAATCTGCTAAAACTGTAAACTTAAATATTATGGACATGATGCCCATTTATATTTCTAATCAAGAAAAACTCAACTCAAAACTCTTGTTAAGAAGTGTCAAATATGATTTGTGACTCGTTATTTGGGGATCTAAAACAAAAATATATTACGCACTAAAAACACCAGAATTAGCTCAAGACTAGTTCCACTGTCCCGAAACGTTTTCCGAAACCAAATCACACAAAAGAAACCTACGCAGGCACAGGGAGAACATGCAAACTACACTCAGAAAGGTTGCGTGCCGCAAAGCAGTCTAATGCTAATGTACTAATTCTACATTAGGAAATATCAATCGAGTAAGTCCAGGCGGCTGTGGTTAAGATGTTAAGTAGGATAGATCTATAGAGCTTCAGTAACCCACTACAGCCTCTGTGTGTAAACGCCTTACGAAGATGGAGGACAATAGGGGACGGTGCAATTACACAGCCTGTCAAAGCACAGCACTAGCAAGAGCTCTATTTCTGCATATTCCTTTTACACAGGAAGCAGGAGCCATATGCATTAGCTGGAATGAAAAAAGGATGAACAAAAAGCCATAGAGCATTTATGGAGCATGCAGGACCCTGTTGACCAAACCAATTTTCCTCTTGTCAAATGGACCAAGGCTGTGTGCGCTGTTCTGTGGAAAAGATTTCAACAGCCGCCCACATGTAAAAACAGAATCGCTGAAGGGTCCGGCATATTTTTGAACACAGGGAACCAATCAAAGTTTGCATTAGAAAGTGCTTGCTTTGTGTTTCTGCTTTCATTATAATCAAAGGCAAAGAATATAAAAAGCACATATGAGAAAACCTCCAGGTTAATAGTATACAGTAGACGCTTGGTATATCAGGGTTCACCTTTCGCTGTTTTTTGTGTGTTATTTTGCTTGTTTTTTTACACTTTGTGCTTCTCATGTGCCGTATGTATACTTCAACATCATATAACCGCTAGACACAGTTACCACTATTTAAAGCAGAAAGTTTGTGTGGCCTATGTGCAATTAGGGGTGGGTGATATATCATAGACAATAATATGAAATTGAAGATATGCTTTTTTCATTATTGTCAATAAAAAGAATGAAAAAAACATACCTCCAATTCATATTACAATTGGAGCAGGCAAGATGCACATTCGTCAAACACGTACCTAAAAAGCCAATTACTGCTTTAGCCGTACATTTCAGTAAATACTGAGAAAGCCTTTTTGCATGTGTTCTTCGCATGTTTTTTAATGTTTATATATATACTGTTTAATGCACAATATGTTTGTGCATGTTTTGCAAAGATGTGTGAAGCACATTACAAATAAAAAGCTGCTATTTTGATCTACACTGTCTCTATCTATAGATGCCCTGGCAGCAAAACATTGCAGATCATTTGGTGTAAAAATGATTGATTTCAAATATATACTGACAATGTGGATGACAAAAAAATATTGAGTCATTTATTATTACCCATTTCGCCCACCCCTATGTGCACTGTGGTGATTAGTTCAGAGGACTACAGCGGTCTTCCTGTAGCCCTGAGTCCTGCTCCTGTCCCTCAGTGTCCTCTGTCTAAAGTCGTGCATACAGCAGGTTTTATATCCCCGTGATTGCGCTTCAGGCCTTCACGGAATTTGCTTATTGCAGTAATTTTTAGTAATACAATGAAAAACATACTAAGCAAGGTGATGATCATCTGGTTACAGCTGGAGTACCTTACTTGGAAACCACAAAACATGTAATAAAATAAGATAAGATAAGATAAGATGTGCTTTATTTATCTCACAAGGAGAAATTTACATGTCACATTGGCAGGATAGAGACACTCAGATTG
>JAPMNZ010687479.1:0-12313 GCA_029875035.1 Pomatoschistus microps | reverse complement strand
ATATATATATATATATATATGTATATGTATATGTATATACGTGAGCATATAAATAGATAGATACTTTATTGATTCACCGGAGGAGAAATTCAGGATAAATGATATAATGTGTAGAAGGTAATGTGTACATAAAACTACTGCTGGTTTTGGTCTTGTTTGGTTGTTTTCCCTGTAAATGGCGACAACCATATATTTATATTTATATTCAAGGACTTCATGGGGGGTGGGACTAAATAAGCTTGTCTTCATCCCACTCCCTTCCAAGCTGTTTTTCTTCTTTTTTCCGTTCTCTTCTTTGTGGACATGTGTTAACATTGTATAGCATCATAATGTATTTCTTTTTTATCTTGTGCTGTATTGTACCAGCTTGGAATAAACTAAACTAGACTAAACTAAACTAAACATAAGATAAAACTTTATTGATCTCACGATGGAGAAATGTACATGTCTTTTTTGGCATAGATATGATCACTGTCTATGCCGAAAGACAGGAAGTGTGCAAACATGTTAAAAAGGTTCCAAGATAGTCTTTTGGGCAAGATATATTATGTGCAATAAAATCAAAAGTGACTATAGCAGTCCTAGTGCAAGTCATTAAAGTGACTTATTGTACAGTCTGACAATGGTGGAGTCCCCTTGGCTAAAGAAAACTATGCATTTTGGAACTACAGTGTTTGCACATGTTGTTTGGTTCTTTCCAGCCACTACCAAGATCTGTGGGCTTTAGCAGCAAATGGAAAAAGATTATGCATTAAAAAACACATGATTTATGCATGCAGTTATTGCACATCTTTGCGATAACAATATTGCACTTGGTATATGTGCTTATGTGATTTTTCTCTTGTGTCCAGGCGCCTCTGCTGCTGCTATGCTCATCTTCATCCTCCCCTCTGCTTTCTACATCAAACTGGTCAAGAAGGAGTCCATGAAGTCTGTGCAGAAGATTGGGGTAAGAACGCAAAGACTTCTCACAAATACACCCATGACAACTTATTTTTGTTACGCAAAAGAACCATTTAGGGCTGTTCGCAAATGGGGCTTCTCTTCTTTCATCATAAATACATTGTAAATATGAAGGAAAGACAAAACTAGGCTTGGAAACTGTTGATATAAAATGGTGATACATATATTATTTATTACATTTAGAGAGATAGATGGAGTAACTATTTCCACTATATCCAAATATGACAAAAAGCCTTATTATTTTAATTATTGTAAGTATGTTTTTATGCCAATAGATCAAGCATAAAATATATTTAGACCAGCAATCTCTCCAATAAAAAAAATTGATATTGTGCTTGAAATCCTGTAAAAGTAGATTCAATGAAAATACGCTAAAACCAGGATATATTTTCCAAAATATCTCACATATGAACCTCATTATTTTGTTATTTCAGCAGCGCTTACACTCTTTGCTAAGACTTATTTCTCCCTTTTGCTCCACAGGCCACTGCTTTCTTGATCTGTGGATTCTTGGTGATGATCGGCAGCATGACCCTCATCATCTTGGACTGGACCACCAACTCCACAAAGCACGAGGGCCACTAGGTCCCCGTGTCAGCCCTGTCGCTGCCTGTGCAAAAAGACACCAGACTTACCGCACTGGACTGCTTTAATGAAAACTCCTAAACATTTGACGAGAGAAACCAACACTTTCAGCTCGGACATTTTGAGCCGCGAACCAATTCCCTGGTGAATGTAACAAGACGTTGTATAGTTGTACCTGCATAGGCCACTTAAAAGCCGGCATTTTACTCGTTTTTACTTTTAATGTAATATATTTTTGTGTCTTTTGCTTATTTCTATTGAGTTTTTTGTAGTTGTGGTACAGATGCAATTTTTGAAGGTGCCTCAAGTCTAAAAAATAATAATAATACTAATCCTAGTTTAGCTCAGGTACAGACACTCATGACATTATGCCTGCTAAACACAAATCACTGTTGAATATTTTTTGAGGCAACAAACTTGAATTGCTGAAAAATTGCAACCGTTTTCCCAACCATCTGAACTGGAATACTTGAGTTTTTATTTTTCCCGCTAAATCCAATACAGAAAAATCAATAGACTTTTTAACAACTTGAAAGTGCATTAAGTTAGGATCGGGGACCAACAATACTGACAATTACAATTTGGTCTAAAGTAATTGTTGACGAATGTAGTTTACAATGTATTTCCTTTTGTCCAAATATATAACGGTGGTCACCCTAAATTGAAATCCTTCCAACTGCTTGCTTTTAATTTGCCAAAAATGTTTATTGTGAAGCATTTCTTTGTTTTCCATAGAGCACTTATGGCTTGTCTTCGCACTCAGAAATTATCCACCTGTCAGTATTGTCATGTACATTACACTGGGGCTACTGTATTTAACCGTGTAACCTGCTGAACTCAATGTACATGTGCAGAAAAACACTACTGCTTTACATCAAGCCTTTATTGGGCCTTAAGACTTTTTTTCTTTATGGGAGAATTTTTATGAATTTGACCACATGCAGTGGTTGTGATACCTGTAAACTTGTAAAACCAAACCGCTAAAACGTGAAGTGGCTTTTCATCAGCCACCACTTTAACAATGTCCATCAGAAGTGTTTTGAGGTGTTCCACTACACAGCTTTGTCAATGAAGAACTTCGGACGACTTTTTCAGTTTTGAGCCCTGACACTGTGTGAACATTAAGAACAAAGCACCATCTATTTATGAGAGAACAGTGAATCAATGTAATTTATACTATTTTATTATATTTATATAATAATGTATGTGTATATATAAATGTACATATCTATATGATCTTCTACTTGTATATATGCGTTTTGTCTGGACTTTTTTACAAACGCATTGGAGTTGAATCAAAATAACGGTGAATTTGATACAATTTTGCTCCACTGCAGTTGAGTCTCACCAGACTGACTGAACTACCGCTGTTACATAGACTTTTTGTTCCTTTTTGAGCCTGAAATCAAATAGGTTTGGTTCTCTACGCACATCACAGGACCTCAGGAGCAAAGAGGGCACAGCCCGCCAGTGTTACACTTGTTTCAATGAAACACTTTGTATATTCTGTAATTATTCATGCTCAATAAATTGAAACTAAATACATGTATGCATTTTATGATTGTTGTCTTACTTATAACCAGTAATGTAAAAGATGAGATGAACAGTAGAGACAGTATCATTATTACTGCAACTTATGTTACTACCACAGTGGCACTGATGTGACAAGCCCAAGGAAACACAATTACACATTACTAACTTCATGATTTAAAATCAAACAATGCAACTTAAAATTCAAAGACAGTTTCTTAAAATATTAGATACATGCGCATTGGGCTACAATAATATCTTACATAAGAATTATTATAATTTTCAAATGCACATGTAATATTGATAAATACCGCTAGAGGGAGACCTTCACACAGATCTGCCATCTTTGGTGAACACCTGCCCCCTGGCGGAGGTACGGCGCACTCTCGTCTGTGCCCGAAGGTAACATCACGCACAGTACAGAGAAGGCCTCAGGATAGCTTACTTCGAAGTTCATACCTGTTTTTATATAGTTATTCAGGAAATCAGAGAATCACAGAAGGTAAACACAGCAATAAGGAGTCCTGAGACTTTCATGGATGCTGAAATAGTTTTGGTGCTGAAGAAACAGTAGTCCATCAGGGCCAGAACCTCCCGCCGTAACTTCTCTGCTGTTGGACTCATGAACACCTCATAATAACCTTGTTGCCCCGCACTTTAAAAAGCCACTGCGCTGCCCTTTATAATGACATTCAACCACACTTACATATAGTAGCAATTATATTATTTTATATCCTGAAGGCTGATTTTGCTGAGTGTTATCCACTCGGCACGATGGCTGAGAGATTTGCTCTCTCGCTTCTCAGCAACAAGGTCCTGGGTTCGAATCCCGGTCGGAACGGAGTCTTTCTCAATGGAGTTTGCATGTTCTCCCCGTGCCTGCGTACGTTTCCTTTGTGTACTCCGGTTTCCCCACTTAGAGGGATCAGAATGGGTCAAATGCAGAGGATGAATTGCCTAAACCCTACTTTTGAATGTTTGCACCGAGAGCCGAGGCTTCCTGTCACTTACATGGCAATAAACTATTCTGATTCTTGAATGTGTCTTTGCATTGTCACAGGCCTTTCATGGTCTTAAGGTTCATTTTATTTTAAACCTTTATTTACCATTTATTGGGGGGGCAATCAGAGCTGCTACACAATTCACAAAGCACATGTCCCTCACTGCTCCTCCTGCACATGGGGGGGTCCACAGACTGCTCCTTCAACGAAGATACAGCCTTGGGGTTTCAGGCAAAGTGGGGTTAAGTGTCTTGCACAAGAACACAACGATAGCAGTCATCAGTGGGAGCAGATGAAGTTGAAAGACCAATGTTCTATAAACTGAGCCACTGTCACCCCAAATGATCAAACGATATTCAATTACAGAGTAATGACCAAACTAATCAAAACATAACAGACACTTTGTGCGCGGCTCAGAAAGCAGCTAATTTTATTCCACTATTGACTGCATCCAAATTCACACTTTGCGACACATTCAGACACTAACAGGAAGTGGGCATGGACACACAATCACACCCCACACTGCACCTTAAAGCTGGGGTACCGAACTTTTTAGTTCAATGGATAGTGCATTTATCCCCAATGACAAGTCACAAAGAGCCCTGTGAGTCTGTTCACTCGGCAAAAGCTGATCTAAAGTTGTGATACGGGTCAAAAACACATGCAGCTGAAAACTGGTGATGTAACCAAACTATAGGGACAGGTTTGATAGATGCCAACGTAGATTTCCATCGTTAGCCTTTTTAAAATCAGGTACTCCAGCTTTAATACACACACGTCCGATTGGTTCATGATCAAAGTGAATCAGCCAGTTAACCAATCAGCAAAAAATACAATTACACTTGCAACAAATCATAACCCAAAATAAATTTCTGGGCCACAAATGCTTAAGGCAACACACTTTATCTTTCAAACTAGAGTCTCATTATAAACAGCATCATTTAAAAAAAGAACAGATAATATTTAATAAACCTTTAGGATAATTACAGTGTACCATTATCCCAGTTCATTTTCAATTGTCCAGTCCTTACAGCAGTCCGAAAACACCTATGCAAAATAAAGGGCTCTTTGCATTACAATTTTGGGTTTATGATTCTAACAAAATATGACAAATCTATAGAAAAATCTTCATTTGATAAAAGGTAAAAAGAAAAAACGGTGGCGCTCCTTTAGTCATTTTGTAGATCTGGACGCCTGTTTCCAGCTCGAAGAAATTGCACTTGAGAAGCTGAGAGGGAAGGATCCCATATTCACTTTTTCCGAGCGTGTTTGTATTTGTCCACATATGCTTTCACCAGGTTAGCAACTTTACTAGAGTTCACCTCGCCGCTTTTACTGTGACACACCTACGAGAAAAGAGGAAAACACTAGTGATGTGTGGTCACTAAAACATTTCACTAATATGTTTAACGTGCATACCTTTTCCACAGCTTTGCGGACAATTTCCTTGTACTCTTCTTTAGTGACTTCTTTCTTTTGGTAATACGGTTTCATGGCGTTTTTCACTTCGTTGATCGCTTGCTCTTGAATGTGTTGTTTCTGTAGAAAAAGATGGAACACTTGCGTGTAAAAGGTACAAAGCATGCATTTACCAAATTTTCTGGTCAAATAAAGAAGACTCCCCTTTCCTCTTGAAAAGCAGGAGGGTCTGGTTCTCTACATTTACCTCATTGCCGCCAGTTCTTCTCACCTTCTCCTTCTTGGAGCTGTCTGCTTGAGCTCGGTTGTGCTGCGGCTGAGTGGTGGAGGAGGGCAGGACCTGTGACGCAATGGGAGCCGCTTGGGTCACTTTGGTCGGGGTTGCAAACAGGGGCTTTGCAAATCCCCCCATGTTACTGACCATCTAAGGAATACACAAAAAGCATACTAAAGTTAGGGCTTTTAAATTCATTAAGCTATGTGTGAATAAAAGATCCTTATCTTTATTAATGTTAGCCCGTATGAGTTGTTGTGTACGTAACCAGGAGCCAATGAGTTAACAGAGGAGTGTATTTTGACTTTTACAGGTGTGGCAGTTGTTGTGTATGTTGAGGGTAAAGTTTTAGATTTGTAGACATAACACAGTTGCAGTGTCACCTGTGTGCTGTGTCCCTCGGGCTGAGCGGCTGTCTGACTGGCCAGCTGCATGGGTGGTGGAGGAGGAGGGGGAGGAGGCAGCCCCTGCGCTCCCTGTAAAAGGGGCACGGCAGTGTGGAGGTGCACTGGGACCTGGGAGGGAGGCATGCCGTACGGGGCCCCCGGCTGCAGACTCATGGGCACAGGGCCACGAGCACCAGGCAGAGCAGGATAGTGATGCAGGAGCTGAGGATGGGGCGATACCAGCACCGGGACCGTAGCATTGCCGGGTACACTCTGACCCACAGCGTCCAATTTAAGCGGATCTGAAGAATATGATAAACATTTAATTGAATTTTGAAAATTTCTAAAATCACTTTTTTCTTTTTTCAAAATGACTCAAATATATGCCATTCATTTCAAGTGGATCATATCATCAGTGTCTCACCTGCAGTGGTGGTCTCCTCCTCCGGCCGGCTCCATCCACTCGGCCCCCCTCTCTCTCTTTTGGAATAATAATCTTGGACATCTGCTGGCAGAGTCCTCCGTACCGCCCAGCTGGACGCAGAAGACCAGCCAGAGCGGTCCATAGCCTCTCCAGACTCCATATCTTTTCTCCTCCCACCTCTGTTCTCATTAAACCGACTGTATGCATCATTTCCTGCAGTGCTACCCCCCGAGAAATTATTCCTGGGCTGCCAGCGGTTCTCGCTCTGTTCATCTTGGTTAAAAAAGCTCCTGTTTCCAGCAGCTCTTCCTCTGCCCCGGTCGAAGCCTCCTCTGCCACCTGGACCCCTCCCTCTCGCATGCTCCTCCCACCGCGGAGCTGCACTGCTCATGCTGCTTCTCTGCTTCTCCACCCAGTCTGGGTTCGAGTCCACCACACTCCTTTCAGGTGATTCAGTGTTTTGAAGCCCGTTTTCAAACCTCCCCCCTCCGTACTTGCGGCCCTCTCCTCCAGACCTCCACCCTCCTTTCCAGTCAGTGGTTTGGGGAGACTCCTCTCTGCGGTCATCCCTCTTTTCCTCTCTCCGGTCATCCCTCTTTTCCTCTCTCCGGTCCATTCTTCTCTCCTCTCTCTCTGGGCTTCGGTCGCCTCTTCTGTACGACCTGTTTCTCGACCTGGACCTGCTCCTGGACCGGCTTCTTGACCTCCTCCTTCTTCTGTCCCTGCTCCTGTCTCCGCTCCGGTCCCTGCTCCTGTCCCTGCTCCTGTCTCCACTCCGGTCCCTGCTCCTGTCCTTGCTCCTGTCCCTGCTCCTGTCTCGGCTCCTGTCCCTGCTCCTTTCTCCGCTCCTGTCCCTGCTCCTGTCCCTGCTCCTTTCTTCGCTCCTGTCCCTGCTCCTGTCCCTCCGTTGACAGTCCCCATCTCTCTCTCGCTCTCTGCTGCGCCGCACTGATCGGCTCTGACTCCCATTGCGCTCCTTGGATTCCGATCTTTTGTCCTGTTTTGAATCTTTGGACTCTTTGGACTCTCGTTTGGGCGACCAAGATGTGGTGGCTGAGTGAAATCGGGAGCGACGCGGTCTGCTCCTCTCTGGACTTTTGTCTTTATCAGTCTTCTCCTCGTTTTGCTTCTCTTCACCTTTAGGAGCGTCATCGTTTGGTTTGGCCTCCAGACCGGTACTCTCATTTTCTAGAGGTGTCCCACTTCCATGTTCACTTAACGGAGAACCAAAATCCATTGGTATCTCATTCATATCTTCAGTGTCTTTATTGCCGTCGTCCCCTAGCGCTTTCTTATCATTGTCATTTGAAACAGCAGCAACATTTTCTGACACAGATTCTGATTGTCTTGGCGACTGCCCGTCACTTTGTAGTGAATCATTACTCCTTTTCTCCCCAGTTTTAAGATCATCAATATCATCTTGTGAAGTTTCTGATTTTGGGGAATTTTCTGCTTTATCAACGCTCTCTCCACCTGTAGAATCTTTGTCCTCTTCGTCACTAATGTCCATTTCTTCATGCTTAGGAGATTCTTGTTTGTCATTGTCTGAAATCAAATCTGGTTCCTCTTCAGGTTTTGGACTAGCATTAGCGTACATTTCTTCTTCTTCTTCTTCTTCCTCCCCTTTCTCCTTGTCTTCCTCCTCCTCAACACTACAGTTGTCCTCATTTGTTGAAAGAGGACTATTTGGAGCAGAATTTTTTGGGGATGGAATTGCTTTTTCTTCCGTCTCACTTTCATGTTTCTCCTGAGTATCGCTACTGTCCTGGCTAGTGTCATTGGCTAGTGGTTTGTCCTCATCCTCCTGAAGCCCGGAGTCACGGTCATTGTTCTGACTCTCCTCTGTACTGATTGCGACCTCCGAATCATCTATATCTTCTCCGTTTTTCTCTTGGTCTTGTTCTGATTGTTGCGTTTCGGTTTTATTGCCCACTTGTTCGTCTTCTGTGTCGTTTTTTGTTGTGTCCTCCTCCTCTTCACTGCTGCTGACAACTTCTGTAGAACGTTTTTTCCTGGCTGGAGCTTTCCTTTTGCCACTTGCTTTTCTGTTGGTTACCTGTGATTATAAAGATTCACAATGTAAACAATAGCAGGAATTATACTATACCAAGAATTTGTTGAAAAAAAAAGCTATGTGGAAACTTGAGGATATTTGTTATGGCAAGTAGGGATGCACCAATCCGATACTGGTATCGATATCGGCGCCGATACCAGAGAAAATACTGGATTGAATATCTGCATAGAGAGCTGCGCTGTGCAGCCAATCCATTTTCTTTCTTTTTTTTTAATACAAACATACCAGGTACAGCACAAAGTCTTAAAACACATTGTACATAATGTACGTATAAAAAGTAATTTATTAGATCTCATGCGTACGCGTCACTTCCTCGTGACGCTCTGCAACAACAACACACCAAGCATGGAGCGTACGAGAGAATCAGCATTGTTCATGCTGCGTTTTTTACACTACCTTCATCAACGAGTCAGACCTCATGCAATACATGCAAATGTGAGGTTTCCAGACACGGCGGTAAACTAGCGAAATACAACACGACTAAGCACCACGTGAAACAGCACGGGGAGTTTTTGCAGTGAAAGGAGATGATGGGAAAACAACGAGACACAGATGACACTGATGCTTTGCAGCGTCACAAAAAGCTGTCAGTAACAAAAGTGTTGGAGTTCATCAGTTTGGGCTCGCAGCCCCATCGACCATTTGGAACCCAGGTACATCAGGCCGTCGCGCAAATACATATCTGAAATCCAGTTAAAGCTACGGTGCTATAATCTATTTACATTTTCATGCAGCGTGTTGGCTTGTTGTGTTTTTTATCTAAACACATTTAATATTAGTGCATTTATATTCAATAAATGTATAAGGTATAATACAATGTTGGAAAGTTTAATGTGAACATTGAGCAGCTCTTTATAGTAGCAGTACTGCACATTTATGTTGAATCCATTTTTTATCTGGAGAGTTTAGCGCTTTAGTTCATCCCCTGCTTTTGCAGATACTTGAATAAAAAAAGTTCAAATATTTAATGCATTTTAGTGTGAATTACCGGTATCGGTAAATATCGGTATCGGCAGATACCCATATCTCTGGTATCGGTAGTAAAAAATCTGGATAGGTGCATCTCTAATGGCAAGGTATGAAGTGCAAGGAATTATTATAATTCAGCAAGAAATTACTTGGAATAATTGAATGTCACTTTAATTTCAATACTTATTCATGTAAAATATATTTTGATAAAGTATTTAAACTGTATTTTCTTAAAATAAATTTTCCCCCAAAAGATGTAGTTTTGTCAAATTTGAAACATACATACACAAACGCAGTATCGAATCTGTCCTTACCCGTTTGCCTTTCCGCTTGCCTGCTGCCTGTGCCGCTCTACCTGGTCTTGAGGGGGCGCTGGGAGGAGTGTCCGAGTCCGAGGCACCTGAGGCCTGTGAGGACTGAGGATCAGACAGGGGGGCCTGCTCCTGACTTTTAGAGCCTCGAGTTGAGCGTTTGGACACTGTTTGTTTGGGAACAGCTTTGGACACCCTGCCGCCTTTTTTCTCTCCTCCTTTGGGGCACGTGATTGCACACACTACTCCCTCGAACACTGAAAGAGACGGGAGGCAAGACAAAAGTAGAATCATACAATTTAAACAGAGCTCGGACCCATCGGGTCCCAAAGATCTTCAGCTTGAGACACAAGTGCTGTTATAATACATGAACACAGAACTATCATGGCAAATGACTTGCTTCAAATTATCTGAAACTAAGGCCCCGTCCCAATTCTGAGGGCCCTCCAGGTGTGACAGCCCTCACCAGTAAAGTGCCTTCCCATAGGGGAGAATTGGGACACCCCTGGATCTAGGGGACAATATGCAAATGACAAAGCAAACGTGTTCCACGTCACACACATTATCAAAGTGTCTGATTTTCTGACACAGATATGATTTTGTGAAACAAAGTATTTATTAAAATGAGACGTTTTTAATTCTATTTCATATGAAGATTTGCTATAATTAGGTACAGGACTGCTGCACATCACACACACATAGACAGATGCACACACACGCACATGTACACACACGAACGCGCACAGAGACGTACCACACACAGACAGACGGGTACAGCCGCAGTCCTGCGTTTTTTTCTTTTATTGTGGTGCAGCTTTGCCCAACAGCTACTTTACCAACAACAATCGTTATGCATTGGTGATAGGCATAGGTCATTCCAGCATGGGGTTTCCAGTAGCTAAGTTGACATCCACTAGTCCATCAGACGCTGTATTTATATAAATCAACCAACGAACAAGTGGTTAATATCCTGTGTACAAATATTTAGTTTAGACACACTAATGTAAAAATGTAATAATTGTGTATTAAAAAAAAAGAAAAGCGAAATCTATTTTCTTCTTTCTCTGTTACTAAGGATATATAGCAAAAATAGTTTGACGTTCTGTCAGCAGAAGTTAAACTGGGCTTCGATGTGGACGTAGATACATCTAAACTGGAAGTAGAAAAGTGTGGGGAAACTATCACTGCCCCTGGAAGACCACAATACTGTTTAATGCTAACAACAAAAAAACTGTCCTTCGTTTCTATAAATGTGGACCATGTGACGTTTTCCTGCACATAAACATGCATAAATAAACAGGAACATAACCAACCCATAGTAAGTGGCAGTAGAGTATGTGTGCGCCAGACCAACTCGACGGAGCAGATAAACATGACAGAACATCGGCATAATTGATCTTCCTTCTGTGTGAATGAATGAGAGTTGTGTCTCCTACAGATTACCACTACCATTGTTGTTTAAGGTATAAAAATTAGACTGAAAATATCCTTTTCGGTCTGCAAAATAGTCATATTTTTCCTTTTATTTAGTGAAGTTGCTTATCTGGACCTTTGAACTCCAAAGAAACAGCCTAGATTTCTTACCAAAATGACTTGAACCGGACAGTGGTGACGAAAAAAATGGGGATGAGCCGAGAGTAAACGGGAATACACCAGTGTTTGTGATGGAGGGGCGGAAACTGTCCCTGTTCAAAAGACAAAAGGAACCATATTAAATAGTAACATAGAAGTAATAGTTCAGCTCATTTTCTATTGAATGAGTACCTTGTAGTGCTGATGCCGGCAGAGATGGGAGCCACTGGAGAGAACCACATGCAGCGCTGAGGTTTACAGTGCTGGACTCTGTGGCCGAGCATTTCCTCCTCATCATTAACAGATTGAGCACTGAGTGGGCCAAAACAATTTACCATTATAAATCTAAATGAAATGTGATTGAATTCAGAACCTACATCAGTTAATATTGTAAATAAAAACCTATGATGTGGGACTGGGCAATACGGAGAAAAAAAACGTTTTGATGTGTATGTATTAGGGCCGGGACTTTAGTGCGTTAATCACGATCAATTACCGCCAGAAAATTTGCGCGTTACAAATACGGAACCTATATTACGTGGTGAGTTTTAGACGGAGTTTTTAGTCTGACGTCAACTCTATATTTCTCTGACCTTTTATGATCCCAAGACCTGTGAGAAATATGTCTAATGTGTCAAAAAACAGCATTTATTTCCACTGTTGCTGTGTCATATTCTGTTAACTTCAAAAGATAACATGAATCACTTTTCTATTACTTTAATGGTGTATAGAAAGCCTAGGATCCTATCAATGGACATGGTGAGCTCCGTCATGGTGATGCAATATAAAGCCCCATAATGCATTG
>JAPMNZ010684743.1:0-10491 GCA_029875035.1 Pomatoschistus microps | reverse complement strand
TGAATAAATTGTATTGTAAAAATAAACCTGCTTAGATGTATCTGAATATTTACTGAACATCAATGACTTTATTCATAACAAAAATAAGTAAACATGTGAATCATGTTGCATGTAAATAAATGCCTATAACCAATGAGTCCAAGTTGATTCTTTTTTTAAGAGTGTTCTTTTATTAATGCAATCAATTTGTTGAAAAGACCAAATGAACTTTGTCTATTTTCAAATTCATTCTTTCAGTTTCCTTGGAAATATTGCAGCATCAACAGAAATATAAGGTAGGCCCATTTTCTTATTACTCTAAAATTTCATAATTCATTTTAATATGAAAATACTTCTCTGTTTGAAATGAACAGCTAATGTAATGTAAAAGTCATTACAAAATACACACCTTTACATATAAATATATATGTTCTTAACAAATAAATCCAAAGCAGTGGTTGGTCTTATTTTAATATAGTACGCCAAAGGAGGCAGAGACCTAAAGGCAGCTGTTCCTACTTTCTATATCTCCAATAAAGATGGTGGATGAGTGTTATCTTGTCTAACAGACTGAGACAGAGCTCTGCACTCAAACATCTGCTGCACTGACTCCACATCTGGATCAAAACACCAAACAGGTATCTTGATCATCATTGTTTTCACTTTATGGATTTGGAATCCTCCACTACTTTAGTATATGGCATCACGAAGAACGAATGTTTTACATTTTATGAGCTAATGCGATAAGATTGGCAAATCAGAAGCACACAGAAACTTAATGTGCGTGATTTTTGTGGAAAAACATTACTTTCAATTATATTAATTATATTTTAATTATTGACATACTCTTTAAATAATTTCCTTAATTCAGAATAAAAACTCAGCAAGCTACTCAGATACTAAATCCACTGGAATTTAAATATAACTTCTCTGCTGTCCCATCTGGTCCTCATAAACTTTTACTTTTCTAAAATCTTCACACATAGATGTGGTGATAGTAGCTCATCTATCCAAACACCACAACACAGAAGAAAGTATCCACACATGAAAGGTCATTAGTCTGTGTGTAAATGTGTGCCATATGGGACAGTACCTCCAAGGCCCAGCGCTGATCTCGAGATGACTCCTCTTCACTGATACGATCGCACCATAACCTCCTGAGGCAGCAGCAGAGGCTGAGCTGTTACTGTCCGGACAGGCCCCCATGGGATCCAGTCACTGAGAGATAAACATAAGCATTTCATAATACAAGTCAAGCACTGCAGGTAGAAAAAAATCCATCATGAAAGAGTGGAAAAATAAATGAGGTTTTTTCTATAGTCTAGTTTTAGTCTTTAGGACCATTTGGAAAGCAAAGATAAAATAAATTGATTCGCTGAGGTCTATGTCCCAGCTAAATGCTCTTAATCAGAAGTGAATTCACATTTATTGTGATTAAATTCAACTACACTACTTATAATTTTCTTTGTGATATATTTTGTGAGACTCATATCCAAACTAAAAACTGTGCCCAACAGATTAATATTATGCTAGTGTATATTTTTTGTTCCATTTTCACAGCTGCTTCACTGCTTTGATAAAACAGACCACCATCAGTGCAGTGCCACACTTCTCACTAACTAAACCTTAGCCGTAAAAACATTGATCAAAAGGCCGCAGAAGCTGCAATCATTATCCTCTCAACGATTAAGCAATCAGCCCTGGCATCAAAGTGACTGAAGTTTGGCATGTTTGGTCATTCTTCACTCATCTCGTGTGTATCACTACCTATAATTTGCTGAGCGGCCACAAGCCCACTGGCTCTGCTGCTGATGTGAGGTCCCTGCTCAGCTCACACTGACAGCCACAAGTATGTCCACAGCACCCACCAGCTAATGCCATTTTAGTTCAACTGCAGAAATCACACAACAGACACAGGCAAATGTAACTGCAATCTTCAACCACCACACCATGTCTGCCTGAACTGTCTGGAGGAAGTCATGTACATGTGTGTGTGTGTGTTTGTGCGTGCGTTAAGTTTATCGATTGAAAACTTCAGAACTGATTTCTGTCATTACCCCTTCATTATCACATCATCGGCTAGACCTTGCACTGCCAATGGCTAAAGATCACGCAAGCAACTAAATCCTCTAGTCAAAGTGGCCTCACGATGCTACTGAATCAAGATTAAATCAATCTAAAACGAAAGTATGAATCATTCACAAAATACAGATTTGAGTGGGTAATGGAGGAGAGCAAAAAAATGCTAGTTATTTTCATTAAGCTGTTGAATATTTGTGGTCACTAAAGAACCTTTTTTGATGAGAGCAATACTAATATCTCATTAAAATGTCATTATTAATTCACTCCACTCTATACGGTGGTGAGAAACTACTGTATTCAAGGCTGTCCTGGGGTAGGAACGTGGATGAAGAACAACCATTATTATGCTGAATAAGTAGTGGTTGTTTGGCATTTGATGATAATGCAGATTCTAATTTATGTATGTACAACACATCTATTAGGGCATAAATATTCTTGTTTTCATTGTTATAATAAGCTGCCTATTATTCACTTTATATGTTTTGACTGTGCCGAAATGCAGATCTTGGCACCTCAGGCTTGTCTATCCACTTATGAAAGTAATCTTGAGATAATGGTTTGCATGCTGCAGTCTGCGAGTCCTTTTATTCTGAATAAGTTACTAAGAGTTCTGCAATTTGTCTTCCTCTTCACAGCCGCCTGCTTTTGCACACATCCAGATGCTGATGACTACTTTAATGACATTCAAAGTGAAGATGGTCATTCTCGCGGCTGCAAATATGTGTTCACTGAGAGGCTAGTATCATACAGAATGCTTGAGTTGTGGGAGTATTTTATGTATTTTTGTGGAGCGGTAAAACGTCTGAGACATCTGGATGTAGACAGGTGTTAGTGGCTCTTCTCCTTCATTCCATTCGCTCTGAGCAAAGCGCTTCTCTGGACGTGCTCTTTGACCCTCACACTGTTTTGTTTAGAGACCGGGTGCATCCTGTGGTGCACCTGAACTCGGGCCGTGTGTATGAAGGAGAGTGCCCTGTTTATTTGAGAGGCACAATCCCCCCACCCCACAGCGAGCAGCTCCCTGTCATCACGGGACATCAGAGAGAGCCCCTGGACCCCGTGGAGACCCCAGTGTGTGCAGCTCCACATAAAGATCTGAGGACAAAACTTTTTACCAAACATATTCACACCTTTTGATAAGTGTTTAAAAAGTGTATTTGTGTCATGGAGCCTCCAAAACTTCCCTGTGAGTAATTCCTGGTTCAAGGTTTGTGACTGCATTGTGCGGCTTTCTATTACTTTTGTTTTTAAGTTTCAAGGTTTCACGTTTTTTGAGAGAAAAAAACATAAAAAGACAGTTAAAACTTGTACCAGAGCAAGCAAGTATGCAAATATGTGATTTTCTTTTGTGGTGATATTACAGGATATTTACAGTAGTTCATTGAGTTTGGTATTAGACAATAGAAATTGTGATGCAACAATAACCTGCACTAACACTCAATAATCTATTCAGCGAAGATCCTGCAAATGCATCAACAACATTTTGTTTCTCTGACTCACTTAAATGTCTCCTACAGGGAAACAGTGGGAGCTCTCATTGGCCTAATGCAAAGGAATGTCCTGAAAATGTGACCAGGAAACTAATCTGCACTAATCTAATATATGCCTTTTATTACATTTAGAAAAAGTATTCAGGGATTCATTCATCAGAAATATTTACTGCAATAAGGATCAATGTGACAAAAAATAAATTAAAACACTGATTACTATCTTACTGATTTGGTGGAGCACATGGTGGATTTCTCAGGATAGAAATGCAACAGAATTTATTACATGGAAGTGCTGCTTTATCACTCTCTCACTTGACAGAACACCCCTAGATTTTATCAGTCGGAACCACAAAAGGAAATCACAACTCAAAACTTAAAGTCAGGTCCATAAATAATGGACCATCAACACACAATTCTGACATTTTGACGCAATGAATGAACAATACATTTCAAATGAAACGGAACTGCTTTAACTCACTCACATATTTTTGGAGGGCTCAAAAGTATGTGGCTGTTAAGTTAAGTCATACTTCATTATCACCATAGGGAAATTTGACTTCCGCATTTGACCCATCCTGCAATGCCACTGGGGCCTCTGTCAGCAGCAGTGGTCCCAGTAGTACAGCGCCCAAGGACCCATCTCTAGACGTTGACTACCAGAACTGGAGGATATGAACGATTGTACATGTTTTTAGTGGTGGGGGAAACCACAGCACCTGGAGGAAACATACGCAGACATGGAAAGAACATGCAAACTCCACTCAGAAAGGTCCAGTTGGTGGGATTCGAGCACAGGACCTTCTAAAAGTTCAGTTATTCCATGGGCAGGTGTGAGATATTCCTTCAATACTCCCTGTGAGCAGATTTAAATTCTGCTGGTTGACTTTCGAACCAATTACTGTTAATTTTCATCATTAGATCAGAAGGCAGGGGTCAATCAGAGAAGAAAGCCAAAACTGAAATACTGCAATCATGTGCAATGTGCAATAATGGAATTTCAGAATATCCACTGAATGTCACTTTGTCGACTTATCCTGCTTTATAGAGAGATACTTCGAATGATTGATATTGAAGCATTTACAGCTAGCTAAGAAACATAGCAGCTACTGTGTGCCCAATAATAACAAGTGTAAACCGCTTTGAGGCTCTAGTTAGAGTGAAAAGGCGGTATATAAATAAATACTTACAAAATACTTACTTACTACTTATATCGAATATTTTGTGTGCTCCCTGTGTGCTCGAAATATCCCCACTATGGGACGAAATAAATGATCTCTTCTTCTTATCTTATTGATCAAATAGGTGATGCCATCAAGCTAAACTATAATCCAGACTCAGATATGTGGAGAGGCTACCTTGCTCACACCATTAATGCACTGTCATTTTTATTGAATGCATATTTTGGCAAAATAAACCTTTATCTTTTATGAGAAAATATGCTTGATGCTATACTAGGTAATATTTCAGCCAAAACAATTGCATTTAGGTTAAAAATAAGCAACAAAAAACAAAACTGTCACACATCTTTAACTGTGCTCCGTGTGTGCAATCGTAACTAAAGAAGTCACTCTGAAACCTGGCTCTCCGTATACATTAGGCTAACAAGCGTCATGATAATGTACAGATAAATACCAGAATACAGTTATTTTTCATAACAAGCCGTTTGCATGTGAGAAACACCAAAGCCTGACTGAATAAGTTGATTAAAGCCAATGAGGAGAGAAGCATTTGGCGCGACTTCAGTCCAACTTTTCCCAGCAGCTTGTGACTCTCACTGTCACAACTGCGGACCACAAAACAAATGCCCTTTTCATTTGAAACCTTACATCCACTTCCAGTACCCGTCCGCCTCTGATTAAATTGCTGCTAATTGTTCAATTGAAATCACATGTAGTCTATGTGAATGTACAAAATAAGGAGTTCAAGGGACACACAGCAATCGCTTTATTCTTGGCACATGCTAAAGTGGACACTGTTCCCTCAATACATAGTACTTGAGAGCATTTACTGTGGCTCTCTCACACTGCACACAGACCCAATCTGCTTGAGGGACCTCTCACTCACAGTGAAAAGTGAAAAGGGGAAATGGACTTTGGCATGTTGACTTAAGAATAACATTTCTTAGGAATACTAAATAAATAGGTGCTAAGATTTGATTAATTAGCCTGGCTGCTGCTTTGAGTGGTCTTGTAAGATATATCCTGAGCTGTTGCTTGCACAGTGTATGATTCCATAGACTCAAGAAAGTAACACTTCAGAAATTGCGGCTCACCTTGCAGCGGAGCCCAGAGCCTGGATCCACGCAGCCAGTTTGTCATCCTAAGTTCCCATCTGGTCGCTCTCTAAAGATTAAAAAAGCAGTAAAGTTGCTTCACAGCCAGTTAATACGTAAAAATAAACTGTTGTTATTGATAAACTGTAAAATAAAAAAAGTTCAAAGAGTCACTTTCAACATAACATTCTGTAAAGCACTATAGTAGAAAGAAATATGTGTAATTTAACCACAAAATATTCTTTTAATGCCAGTATGGCTCTAAGATGTGTTTTTTATACTTTTTGGTTCTGTAGTATGCACTTAAGCTACGTTTGGTTATTTTTCTTACAGTGGTAACAACAAAATGTATGTATTTATCATTATTATTATTTAGAGATGTGCACGTTTTGGTCTGATGTGTGTAACTCAATCCCAGAACAAAAGTGAAAGAACTTCAGAAACGGGTAAGAATAAGTCATTATCCTCTTCTCCTTCCTACTTTATCTGTCTAAATTATTAGGATTTTGACTGTAGTCTGTTCATTGCTATCCAGCCGTTGTCCAATTGTCTGTTTCATGGCGCAACAACAAGACCCCTGAACGCAGCCCCTGAACTCGGCCCCCTCCATCTAGACCTGCGAGCAGACCTGCCTCGAAGCTGCTTCAGTCCTGCACCGGACCTGTCCACGTTCTGCGACGCTGCGTGGCCCTGGTCCTCGTTCTGTAGCTTATATCCTGGATCTATACCCCGTTCGTCCGTGTGGAGCGGATGCCTCTCTCAATGTGGATCTCCCCAATGGTTTCGCACTTTTCTCCCACTGGGTTTTAAAATGTGTTCCTTGCCGATGCCGGAGGGTCTGTTAGTGGGTCAAACAAAAAGGACTGTGGTGATGATCCAGGACACTCTATCATTCTACAGCATGTATGGACATTTATCAACATTCATGGACATTGGTCAACTCCCCCTATGGACCAATACATATTGTGTTCCATAGTATTTGTGTTTTAGCCGTTTGATTCTCTGATACGTGATGGCAATTTCAACGGTTTTGTCCTCTGAGATGACTACTGTTGTGATTTAGGGCTATACATAAATAAATTGAATTGAATTATCCACAGTAAAACAAGTACTGTACAAACATGAAACCATAACTTCAAACGAAACATGAGAAATCAAATTGCATAATAGTTTACAACTTTATACAGGACAAAGGTCTTAATGTCTGCAGTGTTTGCAGACATTAAGACTATGTAAACAAAAAAAATAAACAGTATGAACAAAAAGAATATCGAAAACTTTGCTTTAAAGTTCCACTGTAAGAGCTAATACTTGCAAACAAACATGAACAAAGTACAGGTTTTCTGAAATCCCGTTAGCTTAGAATTAATTCAGCCAAAATAAAGCATGATTCAGGGAAAAAGAATGAATGACATTAGCGCCTGAAGTTTCCAAAAGGCAGAATAAGTCCCAATGCAGCAAAAACAAAGAGTATCTGAGGTTTGTTTCCACGTCATTTGCATAATACACTTTGATGGGTGGATTCTCGTCTCGATCCGGGCTCTTTTGTATGTGCAGATTACAAAGACCCTGCTTCCAGCGCCATGCAGGCTACCAAGAGGAGACTATCAAAGGGAAGAACCGGCTTTCAAGTCAGGACCTTCGATTGTGTTACAGATTGGTTCCAGGTGAGGCAGCTTTGGGGAAGTTCAGCCGGAGGAAAATTGCCCGTCCGTGCAGCGCTGGTGAGGAGCGGTGGGCTTCACGGTTGGCATAGTGCTCCGGAATTCCAATACAGCTCACGTTTGGTGGGATTGTAAGGATGAGCGCTGGGCCTCAGAAATCTTGTTGTGGTTGATTGCAGTTACATTAAAAGCTGAGCGCAGACTAAAGCGGTGTATTCACTGTCTGGGTGTTTGAGGAAGCCATGCAGTCCACTGGCCATAATCATCAACATTATGGAGCAAAAAGATCCTTTTGATCCACTCATAAGATAGGTCCGGGTTTTGTTCTCAAAACACATTTTCCAGCCCCACTCTGTGCTATTATCAAAATGAGGGTTTCATATTCTCAGTTTTCACACATGTTTTTGTGGAGGAAACCATCTCAAGGACTACTAGCATCTGTTGTACTATCATCATTATGGCACAAATCTGGTAAAGAATATTATTAGATCCTTATTCTGTTTTTCTTTGAGCTCTATGCCGTGACCACAGACACTGAATCTTCTATTTTCACCTAAAATGGTTTTTAATGCTAAATCAGCCTTATGTTTTCTAATTATTTGTCAACAAACATGTCCAGTATAGTGGCCTACATAGATATTTGGCATGGGTTTCGAGCATTTTCAAGATATTCATAGTCATTAGTGTGCATCTTAGAAAATGATGAAATCCATTGTTGAGTGACAATTATTATGTGCTTATTGTGAAATAACTAAAATGGTGAATTAAAAAAATGAATATGCCTAATAATTAAAAATATATATATACCTATAATGCAGAACTTTTTGTGTTACAGCAAACAAGTTTTGAACCTACTCGATTATCCAATTATTCAGCCGACTGTGCCGCTCCTCAGCAGTTGATAGGATACCTAGAGAACAAATTAAAAACAGAGAGGTACAATTATTTATTCAAATTCCTGCATTTCTATCCTTTTACTTTGGTAAAAAGATATATTTACACACACACATTACTGTATATCTATATATGTAAATTTGAGTTAACATTTTTGACCTGGCCCTCCACAACATTTTCTCTTTCTCATGCGGCCCCCCGGAAAAAATAGTTGCCCACCCCTGCCGAAGAGGATCAAATGGGCCTTGAAACTGACTCCAACCCACTCTACTTCACCAAGGCCACACCGAGCAAATAAGCTGTTATTCCACTGCTGTTTGGACGGATTGCGAAGAGATTGGTCCTGTAATGAAAAGAAAATACAAGTGATGTTCCCATGACGGATATGGTAAACTAAATTGAGAGAGGCCCACGCTGTCGGCTCTTGGTTCACACCTCGGGTCCCAAAATCACCCCTCTCACCCCTCTTGTCCCCCTGCCTCGCTAACAATTGCCCCCGCTGTCCTCCAAACCCATTGACTCACCATTTCCACAGAACTTGATCCAGCCTGGAGGCCCTATGCGCTCATGTCCTGTCCAGGATTTGTTGATTTCTCTAATCACTGCTCTGGCTCTGCTTGACTTTTGTTTGTTTTGCAGAACAAGCAGCAAACACAAGCGCTTAAGATGGCCCTGTGGAACAAAGACAAAAGAATAGCTAGAGGATGTCTTGATTGCGTCTTAAGGTCACAATAATTATTTTGTCCTGCTGTGGCTGTCCTGAAGTACACTGTGTCAAACATGTTCATATCAATCACTATTGGGCATTTTATATTATTGTGTTACTATCATGAATGTCATTGTCATCGGGCTGCACCTATCACTTTTGGTAACTGCATGTTCAATAACGCAACACTGAAGCATTAGAACAATTTCACACGATTATGAGTCAATATTTTAAATACAAATCGATATGTTTTTAGAATATTGACTCATAATCGTGTGAAATTGTAGCGTATGCTAATCGAATAACGGTTTTAGCCCGGCAATATTAATTGCAACACGATATTTCTACCGCCCACTATTATTCAGGTTCAGAACCACATGTTTCCTGCTTTACCTGGAAAACACAAACAGACCAAAGTTTAACCAAAGTTGCTTCAAAGTGTCAGGAAATCACCAAAACATCTTGGACCCTCATTACGAGCTTGATGAGGTATAAAATGTTAAGAGGTATGTAATCTGCTCAAGACATTTGTGCCACTGCTGTTTGTGCAACAATCAAAAAACCTGCCGGGTTATGGGAGCAGCAGCCTGAGCAGTTTTCTCTATCCACATAAAAACTTCCCTCCAGCTCATTTGGAGGCAGGTTTACTAACCCTAACCCCTGGGTCTTTCTCTGGGCCTCCTCCCAGTGGGATATGAAGCCCAGAAACCTTCTCCAGGGAGGCGTACTGGAGGCATCTGTGCCCAGGCCACCACAACTGGTTCCTCTCGACGTGGAGAAGCAGTGGCCTCACTCTGAGCTCCTCCTGTGAGCCACCTGCTGTAGTGGATGCCCAATTACACACCTCTAGTACGGACAGCAAAAAAAGCATGTTCCCTGCGGTCACTCACCCCCCATGAATACACTAATCTGCATGTCTTCATTCCTCTGACTTCTCTGCGAGAACTGCTCTGTTCCTTCCACTCCCTGATCAAAACCCAAACCACTCTTTCTGTTTTTCATTTACTTTTTCAGAATAGATCGAAAATTGGGATGACCAGACAGAATAGGAACTATCTACAGAATAAAGGAAGTAGCAAGGCACAATAAAAGTACACAATATGGCAACTAGACAAATTATTATTTATGGGATGTAAAAGATCCAAAAAAAATGTCTGATTTATATGGATACAAATACTTACTAGAGCAGTAGTCTGGAAGTATTAGATCTGTTGGAAACAAGACAGAAAAAAAATATTAGAAGGTGTCTAATTATCAAGCAATCTATATTCAAAATCATATTTCTTTAAAGCAACATTAAATAATAGGAGTACATCATCATTGGAATGTTCTCCCTGAAGATGGATCCGTATTAAGCCTAAGATTATTGCCATTGAACAGGCAGCAGGAGCCCGAAGGCAAGAC
>JAPMNZ010682178.1:0-10368 GCA_029875035.1 Pomatoschistus microps | reverse complement strand
TGTTTTGTGTGTCTGTATCTTGTCGGTCTGTGTCTTGTGTGTCTGTATCTTGTCGGTCTGTGTCTTGTGTGTCTGTATCTTGTCGGTCTGTGTCTTGTGTGTCTGTATCTTGTCGGCCTGTGTCTTGTGTGTCTGTGTATTGTGTGTCTGTATCTAGTTTGTCTGTGTTTTTTAGTGTCTGTGTATTGTGTGTCTGTATCTAGTCTGTCTGTGTTTTGTGTGTCTGTATCTAGTTTGTCTGTGTATTGTGTGTCTGTGTCTAGTCTGTCTGTGTCTTGTGTGTCTGTATCTGTGTCTATTCTGTTTTGTCTATTTCATTTTTGTCTGGTATTACTTTTAAAATTAATTCATGACTTTGTACTTTTTGTCAGTTACAGAAAACATCTTTGGTTGTAATTATGGAGTAACTTTTGTTCTGAAGGTAATAATGTCTTTTATTTATACATTTATTATAATGATCTTTTCCAAACTTCTGTTGTGGCTGAAACTAAGTGTAATAGATGAGATAATGTGCAGCGCTGGGAGTGATGTCACGTGTCATTGGAGCCAAGTCTTAAAACTGTGCAAATAAAAACAACTATGTAAAAAAGGAGAAAGTGAAATATGACTAATAAGTTGCACAAAAAATAGCAAAATACCAAATTCTGTATTTTCCTAGATTTTGTTTTGTTTTGTTATTTATTTTATTTTATTTTTTATTTTATTTTTTCATTTTCATTTTATTTATTATTATTATTATGGTTTATTTTTATTTATTTAAAAAAAAAAATTATTTTTATTATTATTATTATATATATTTTTTTTTTTACTTTCTCTTTTATGTAATTTTTTTTCTTGTTTTTCTGCACTATAAATGCTGCCTTGTGAGGTTTTTCGTTTTTTATGACTATCTCCTTGAATTGTAAAGGCAAAAACTCAAAAATAAAGTTAAAAAAAAAAAGATTTTGTTTTGTTTCTTTTGGTTTTGTCCCGATCTTTTCAAATATACACATGGCCCTTAAACATGATCTTGTGATGGTTAACTTCGTATATCGTATAATATCGTAGATCAGAAATGGATAATATGAAATTCAGTAAGAGATGACCAGAATGAGCCAACACCCTCCTCTAGTGGCAGAACCAGGAAATGACTTAGTTCTAGATTTTGATCTGAATCTAACATGGCGTAATTCCTAGTTTATGACTTCCTGTTTCTTGGCAATAAAAATGATTCAAAAGGAATTCTCTGAAGGAGCTCTGTCACAGTCGGAGGATTCATACTTCGTACCAAATTCAGTTCAGACAGAAGGGCCGGGGGGATGTGTTTGTGCCAATTTGATCAAGACGTTCCTGATATTTAAGTGGAAGGAACCCAAAAACCCGACTCCAGCTCTGTTGTTGCTGCGGGACGATGTGTTCTTTCAAAATCAGAACACGTCCAGTTTTCACAATTGATCAACATTCCCCTGTGTATCTTAAGCTTAACCGTGATGTCTGAAACTTGAATTGTATTTCATTTTCAAAAGAATGTATATTTCTGACCATGGGACACTGTACTATAATGTACAGTAAGTATTTTTTACAATAATTAATTCTAAATAGTCTCTCCCCTTGACATAAGTCCAGCTCCTACATGTTTTTTATCATTGCATTTCCTGTGTTCAAACTGTTTGATTCTCTGATTTGTTGTTGGTGAATCGACAACTTTATAAAGTCCTTCGAGGCGACTGCTGTTGTGATTTAGGGCTACACAAAAATACATTTAACTGAAATGAACTCTGACCAGTAAGTTATTGGAGGAGAATAGTTAAACCAATGACAAGGAGCCTCAAAGATGTGAATTTAGTAAAAGTTGTCACCGCTTCAATGTTTTGTTGTTGTTGTACCAATCACTTTCACTTTGGTATGTCCATGTATCACTCTTGTATGTCCATGTATCACTCTCGTATGTCTAGGTGTCTCTTATTAAAAAAAAAAGTTTCTGACATCCCCTTTAAATGCAGGTCCTGAAACACACCTGACAGAAGAGGAAGTAGACGCCGGCCTTCTCCACGGTGAAGGTTCCCTGCTCTTTATTGTACCTCACTGCTTTGGTCATGTTGAGGGTCCGCTCTTCCCAGCCTTTAATCACTCCTCCGTCTCCCACTGCACACACAAGCTCTGTTATTATGATGATATTATAAATCACATGATGTCCTCGGAGACAGTCTGCAGGCCTTACCTTGCTGGGAGGACACTTTGGTGACTGGTGGGACGATGAAAAGCCATTTAGAAAGAAAAGGGGGAAGTCAATTAAGATTTTATTAGTGCAATTGTATAAGGCTATATGATGGAACCACTTCAGCAGATGCTACTGCAGACCACTGTGTGCAATCTGCCAAGCCACTTACTTTCAAAATGAGACGCGGCTTTTTTTCCATTCCCACTCCTCCCGCGCAGCGTTCCCCCTGCAGGAAGCACCAAAAGGGACTTTGAATGGAGGCAATGAAAATATGCCTGTGTGGGTTTTTTGATAAAACAATCATTCCCATCTGTATCTGTCAAATAACATGCTGCGTTCATTTGCAGCCATTAGGACTCGACCTGGCTCCTGCGTAATGCGGTCTGCAGATGGGCAAGGATTTCCTTTCACGTGCCTCAATATATTTCCTGAAAATGTTATTTTCAGTGCAAGAGTGTGCCCCTCTTTTTCCTGCTGGGCTAATCTCAGTGCCAGCTGGTTGCCGTCATGTAGAAAATACAGATCGCAGAGGAAGTGGGAGAGGATGAGAGCGCAGAGAGAAGAGGCTCAAGACAAGACTGTCACCGGACAAAACAACGGCTTTTGATCTGATCCCTATTTACTAACAGGCCGATACAAAACGCTTAGAGCGAGCGGCAATGAAAAAACCACAGCAGAATGTGAAAAATGAAGTGCCGGAAACAAGAGGTCTTTGGCCGAGCCAAGAGTCGATTAGGACAAGAGTGAAGCAAACTACAATAAATAAAGACCTCAAAAAGAGCGGCTCTGGAAAATGTGTACTCCTGTTACCCACCACGGTTTATTTTAGCCGCGCATTCAGGCCTCAGGGGAGTCATTAAAAGACAAATATAACCCAAACACTGTATGTATGAACTGTGAAATACATACTTTATGTTTGGAGACGGTGCAGGCCTCTACAGTTGTAGGAATATTAAGCCCCTGCTAAAATAACTCACAGGTGGGTGACCCCAGCTCCGATGGGCTCTGGGCGAGCGAAAGCCCTCGGGCCGGCCAGACTTTCCTGAATCAAGCTGTCAGTCATCAGGAGAACATAACAGCAGTGTCCTGCACGAGCGGTCAACTTTCCACTCACTGGAAAAACCACTTTCTTTCCACTGATAGCTGCGGGCGGCTTAATGCCTTTTGGAAGACTAGCTGAACGATCACTCTGCTCAAATACCTGCAGGATGTCAATATACGTATTCTGTTCATAAATCCTTTTGTCAGCTCTGGGCTGTTACAGGGAAACCATCGCTTCTCTGTTGATAGTCACTCTGAAAAACAGACACTATTTCTTTTCTTTTTGTGAGGATCATAAATATGGATGCAGTTATGTCTACTGGAATAGATTCATTTATGATAAAAAGTGAGATTCAAAGTTTAGTGCAAAGATGGAAGTAATGAGAATGTGACTTTAAGGGAAAGGTTATATTTTGGATAATAATGGATGTTTCTTCTGTGAATGTGAAGTATCATTTTCTTGTATTGTTATTGACAAACAGTCCAAGTCCATCAGCCGTCAACATGCAGCAGCTTTAACATTCCATAACAACTCAGAAACATCAGTCCTGATGTGCAGAGGTCACGTTTGGACAAACCGCAGCATCTCGTGATGCAAACAGCTGCTATATATACACAGAAATGATGGCTCATCAAATATCCTCCATAACAAATCCTTGCAGAGTCAGGAGTGCTGCTGAGAGGAGAAATCAATGTCTTTGTCCTAAAGGAACAACAAAGCCTCACTGCACATCAGCCTTTCTGGTCAGCCCTGTAATTTCTGGAACAGCCATTTTGCTGCCTACTTTTTCCTGTGTCGACTTTTAGCAGCGGGCAGTGCTGTGGGCTGCTGGGGCTGACCATCGTGGCATGTGGACCAACACTGGGCAGCGTTTGTGTTAAACGTTCTTCCCTCAAAAGCACAACCACACACATAAGTATTGTGTCTGCTGATGTGGGCTGCACGGCACACGCGATTGGTCAGCGCAGTGTGGGACAGAAATGCAATACCGTCTCTCTTGACTCTCTGGCCGACCAGCAGCTCTCTCTTCTCCAGAATGAGTTGAACAATGGCTTTCCTCTGTGTATTAACCTGTTGAAAGACAGAGACAAGTTCACAATGAACAAATGTGCGATGACTTTATTATAACTTTGAGCTGGCACGGCTCCCACACAGCCAGACGCTCACATAAACAGCTTTTCCACTCTCTGCCCGCTGCACATCAGCTCAGAGC
Source organism: Pomatoschistus microps (assembly GCA_029875035.1). NCBI lineage: Eukaryota > Metazoa > Chordata > Actinopteri > Gobiiformes > Gobiidae > Pomatoschistus > Pomatoschistus microps. The sequence continues at coordinate 5,913 of JAPMNZ010682178.1, read as the reverse complement.
ACTTCCTCAGGAGAGTCGTTGCAACACCTAGTGTTTTCAGCCACTCAAATTCCTCACTTCTTTTTTGACCGAGAAGTGGATTTTGTCAAGCCAGCAGCGATAAAGGCTGCTTGGCATGAGGCCCATTGCTTGACCGAAGGAAACCCATGTGAAGTAAGAAGAGAAGTGTATTTACTGCTACTGTGCGAGTTTAGTCTAGAGACTGACTGGCTCTGATCAGGACTTGGCTCTGGGTCAAATGGACGGAGAGTGGACCCATCGGGAAAGAGTCCAGCATCAACACTCACCTTCAGGGTGTTAGTGCACATGTGTGCAGCTCTGTCAACAGCACAGCTCTGATCCCAACTTTGTAAATATGGAATGTGGAATTCCATCAGGTCTTGGCCAAATCATTTAGTTTGTGATGCAACTTTGAAGCATGTGCTTATGACATTAAAAAGATACTCTCCTGTTGCCAAAGATCTATTTTATAACAAAGCTACATTTTATATCTGTGAAAGTGCTTTTGGCCAAAATGGTGGAAATGGTCAAAGAAAGTAAAGTAAAGTGTATTACATGGGTTGGGGGTTCATAAAGGGACCCCCAAGTCTACAGTTGGATCAGTTTCATCTGGTTGCCTGGGGCCCCCCTATAGGAGCCCGGGGAACCACACACGCGCAGACAGACTCCTGAGGGCCACTGGATGTTTGACAGTAAGTTTTAAAATCCTCTTCTTCTCCCCAGAGCTTTGCCAGAACGGCCACATCCGTAGATCATGGATTGGCATAGTCAGTATATATTATATTATATGACTCAGTTTTACTTTAGGGCTCCAGACCTATGTATTAGAATGATCACAAAAACGTCCCAAGTTTAAAAATAAAAGGTTTGGCATCTTATTTGATTGTGAAGTCAGCAGTTCAAACCTGTTGGTTCATTTACAGTGGGATAGAATAAGCTCCAGCCTCCTTCGCGCCTCTGAGCGCAGTCAGTTGGGTACAACACACTCTCATGCCAAATATTTGAGGCTTTGCAGTAAATTGAGATAAAACTAGGCCTGCACAGAACTGGCACCAAAGTAATTAAACATGGCGGGGTGAGCAGTGACCACAAAAATAACACTGCACGAGTTGACTGCTCTTATTGGTGAGCCATAAAAGCGCCAAGTGGTGAGCCCAGCAGGAACAGTGCGTGCAGGGGGTCTGTAGATTGGAATAGCTTTTTCCCCATAATGCCGGCCCCACGCGAACATTCCCGTAACCACCGACAGTAAAGAGCCGGAGCCTGTAACTCTTAACGTGCAGCAGAATACAGCTCCGTGGTGTCTGTTAGATGTGATATTGTTTATCTTGGCACCAACCTGCTCAAGTCGATCCTGCAGGACTTTAAAGGACTGAGAGAGGTCTCGGGTCTGACGCCAGGTCCACGCCGTGAAGAGCGCACTGCATGCGGCCAGGGACAGTGCTACGAGCGCCAGAGAAGCCCAGACCAGGCGCAGTTTGCGCACCCGTCTCCTCTGCACAAGCCGCTGCATGTTGCGCCGCTACTCGCCGCTGCACAAACCGAAGTCCTCCTTCATCCCCTCAGCCGCAGCGGCACAGAGCGTCCACTTGAGTCACGTCTGCACGTGTCCATCTGGCCGAGACGCACGACTATCAGCACCGTAGAAACTTTCTCCTTTAAAGTTGTGCGCTCCTCACGCGGTCCGCGGCAGAGCCATGTCCAGGAGCAGGGGACGCGCGGGGAGAGCGCGGTGCAACTGTTGCATCCTCGTCCTGACGCTCAGCCACCGCAGCTCTGCTCTTCCTTTACAGCGCACGGGGGTCACTCTAATGGACAGACCAAACACTGGAGACACGCACGTACGCACTCACGCACGCACTTGGAGCGGGCTCGTGTGATGCTGTGGTGAGCGCGTGCAGCTGCTGTAAAAGTCCAAATGAGCCTGAAACCTGGAGCTGAGTCTGCTCTGCTCTCTCTGCTCCATCTGTGCCCTCCACGCAAACACGCACCTGCAGCGGCCGCGAGAGGGCGCCTGCGCAGACAGACAGCCCAGAGATCAAAGGGACTAAACCAGGCCCAATGTTTGATGGATAGGGTCATTTAGCTCTGCACACAAGGAAGAGATATGGCAATGGAAAATAGTGCTATTTTTGTTTGTTCTTTATGTGGTCAAATTGACCAACAATGGTCAACGACTTGAGCCAAAAACACACTAAATGTATATTTGGTTGCCACAAATCCTACACAGACACAGCTCAGTATGATATGTTTTAATAACAGTTCTGAAAAGACATGGAGGTTCACAGTTCACTTTCATTGAATTCAAAACAAATAACATCTTCTCAACCCGACATTACCTATCTACTGTTCTGCACAAAAACACCTGAGTATACAACATTAAACACAGAATCCACATCTCGTTCACTTGGAAGCACTGAGACCAAGGAATATTGCAGGCTCCTTTGGTAGACTCAACTCACACATCCACTTTTGGCCATATTTGGGTTCAAACTGGCATCAGACCTCAGAAAAGTTGTATTTGCTTAGGAAATCACTTGAAGAATGCATGTGGGAACCTTGAGACTCTGATTTCTGAAGTTTAAAACGAGACAAATATAAATATGTGCATGCGGTGGACTTTTGGACGGGACCATGGCAGACGATTACATTAAGTTTTCCAAAGCAAGGTCGGTTTGTTCTACCATAATGAGGAAAAATAACAGAGAACAATTCTTCGTTTCGGTAAACAACACACAAATTCCAGCATTCCCAAAGAGTCTCCGTGGCTCCTATTGTTTAGAGTGAGAGAAAAGACAGTCAGGCTGTTCTCATTACATTTCTGGACATGATACATAAAGATCTCTTTTAAAAATCAAACTGGATTCAAAACAGTGGCGCAGACTGGGGTTGTGCCATTACCAGTTTAATGTGACAAGTTTAGAGACGTATCCAAGACGGCTATTTTGAATTCAGCCTGTGTAAACGGTCCAATGAACCCACATGACTCCACTGTGGTCGATCGTAATAATATACCTGTAAATGAAGCAGTGCAAAAACAGCTTTGTGCAATAATAACCACATCATCTCATAATCTATTTTGGCATGTTTTTGCATTAACATTTACATATTCATTCCAAAGTTTATACTAAAATACCCACAACGTGCATTATGGCTATGGGAGATTCAAGTCATTGCTTCAGTCTTATTCAAATTTAAAATGATTTAAAATGGTAAAATGTGGGGAATTGCGTAAACACACAACAGTACAGCATGGAGTGGCACAGTTTAATAGTTGCCTAAGCTTGTTTAGTATCATTTATTTGAATAACATATGATAATAATATTGCTTTTCATCTGTGGTCTTGTGTTAAGTATAAAAACGTTCAAATGGCCCAGTTTGTGCATGTATGTAGTTTTACCGCTGGCCACTAGATGGAGCCGTTCCCCTATTGTGTGCGTACAAGCGGCTGTTTGAGGTTATGGTTGTGCCAGGCGCTCCAGAGCCTCTCCATTACAGGTCATGTAGTGGTATCCCATCTCCGCGGTGGTGTCTGTGCAGCCCTGACTGAAGTAAAAGTCCAGAGAAGACTTGTTCCAGTCCAACACAGTGAAGTTCAGCTGCTGACAGCCGGCCGCCATGCCCAGCTTCACGACAAGACAATACAAAAGAATTAGGACGATGATCATAACATCTATATACTAAATAATTAGCATGAAGATCACTATAGAAGCAAGAAAATGACTATATAGGGAAAGAAAATGGATGGATCAATGTAGAAGCCAAGATTTTACAGTTTTCTGTCTACAATATTTGCTCATACAGTTTATTTCCGGTCTTTTAACCTTCATGAGCTTAGTGGAACTTTTTTTCATTCTTTTAATCTTTTATTTTTTGAGTGCATGAATGTTTTAATGGATTTCATGTGATTTTATTGTAAGGCACTCCGGTCGCCTTGACTGTTGAAAAGGGCAGTATGAATAAAAATGTATTGAAAAATGAATTGATTGTCATTGACCTTGTACTTTCATCCGTTTGTGAGAATGGATAAAATATACAACAATTAGTGATTTCTACTAAGTGAAAAAGATCGACAAACGTTTTAGGTATGGCCCATGTTCTAACAGTAGTTCGTTTTACCAAATTGAGAATGCTTGTGGTTTGCTAAAGAGAGCAGCCACGTCAATAGTGGTAGAAATTTAGGTCAATTATAATCTTGGGTAATAATGAAAGTAATAATGACAGAACAAACTGTTTCACATCCTTATAGGTCTCTACAGGGTTAGATCTGTGAGAGAGGAGACCAGGAACACACACTGCGCCCCCTTGTGGTGCAATATTGCTGAGAAAATATGGAAACGGACCATTACCGAGCTGAGTAGACCAAGCATGACGTTCTAGTGTAAGTTCATGAGCTTTTTTGTCTTCCAATTAAGCAGTTAGATGAAAGAAGACAAAATTAACTTCCTTGGACTGGCCTGAAACTAAAATCGCGCAATAATAAAAGGAAAAAGTGAAGTGCACAGGTCCCCTAGCTGAACTACTGGGGCATTAGACAGTGAATTACACACAGTAAGTATGTATTAACAAAGGTACTCGGAGAATACGCAGTAAAATATACACACTGTCCCATCCAAAAAAACAAATAAATAAGTAAACTTAGCTCGAGGTTGTACTCCAAACCCTTTTGCAGAATATCACTATGACTATGCAGAAATTTGCCCTGCTTTGTTAATGAGTAAAGGTAGTTTTTCCATAAATATTACATGTTTATTGATCTGAAAGATGAACCAGAGGACAAAAAATACATGCACATTAAGATGAAGTACTAAACAGAGGCAAGAACTGGTAGTAAGATGGACATAGTTCCATATCTGATGGTTTGAAAGTGATGTACCCCAGCTTTAATGTATGTAGGTAAAGTACAGACACCAACTAATAATATTATTTTAGCACTAGTACTTTCATTCCACCACAATGACTCTCTTACCTGGGCAACTTTGCTCATCAGCGCCTTGCCAATGCCCTTCCCTAAAAGAGAGGTAGGTAAACATACAGGCTATTATTACAAGGTGCATTGTGGGTACATATTCACATTTTACTAAACAAACAACAACAAAAAACGTTACCTCTAAATTCAGGCATCACATAAAGATCTTCCATAAAAACAGATCTTCCCTTCCATGAGCTGTAGGAGAAGAAATAAAGTGCGTATCCCACCTTGGTATGGCCTGAAACAACAACAAACAGCAAAAAGATTAAAAAAAATGTCCAATATAAATAATCATAATTTTTCTTCTGATATTTATCTAACATATGGGAGCAGTGTGTGTCTGAGCTAGTCTAGCCTATTATTACTATTTCGCCCATTGTCCTTGATTTAAATTAATAACAAATATATTAAACAAACACAGTGAGGTTACTAAACATAACCATGGTTCTTTGATGACAGATAACTTCCTGCCATACCGTCTGAAACCATGTTATTAGACCATCATAAAATTGTCCTGACTAAAAAAAAACCGTGTTCTTTAAGATGCGGGGACAAGTCAACGTCCTAACAGTTTAATAGTCTTTTCCTCGGTTGAACAGCTGAGTGGGTGGGCTGCGCCGCGGGCAGTGGAATAAGGCAACATTTAAGTGGTACATAATGGAAGGGCCCTGCGTATGGAAAAGTGTTACGTAAGAAATGTGCATACGACAGTGGCACTTATACAATGAAACGAGACAGAGGTTGTGCGTGTGTGTGTGTGTGTGTGTGTGTGTGTGTGTGTGTGTGTGTGAGTGTGTGTGTGTGCGTGTCTGAGTGTGTGTGTGTGTGTGTCTGAGTGTGTGTGTGCGTGTCTGAGTGTGTGTGTGTGTGCGTGGCTGAGTGTGTGTGTGTGCGTGTCTGAGTGTGTGTGTGTGTGCGTGTCTGAGTGTGTGTGTGTGTG
>JAPMNZ010667992.1:0-16538 GCA_029875035.1 Pomatoschistus microps | reverse complement strand
CCTTCAGGGCCGCGACTACGGTCACCTTCAGGGCCGCGACCACGGTCACCTTCAGGGCCGCGACCACGGTCACCTTCAGGGCCGCGGCAACGGTCACCTTCAGGGCCGCGGCTGCGTTCACCGTCAACTCCACGACTGCGATCCCTCTCACGATCTCTCCGTTTGTCTGCCACGTCAGGATCCCTTACACGTTCACCCTCACCCTCAGCCCCACGACTACGATCCCCATCATGGCTGCGATCCCTCTCTCTATTTCGCTCGTCGTCTCGCTCCCTTCCTCGCTCCCAGTCCTGCTCTCGACTAAACCTCCTACTCTGACCCCTATCCCAGCTCTGTCTTCCTAGATGTGGCCCTTCCCGCTCTCGCCTATGATCCTCCGGCATTTCTCTTCTGAGCTCCTCTGGAAGCTGTTGAGGACCAGAGGAAGATTCCCTGTGGCTCCCTTCAAAGCGACCAAAGTTATGGGGTGATTCTTCACGATTTGAGGAGCTCCTCCTCCTCATTTCAGGAGATTGTCGATGTATTCCCATGCGGCCAGGTGATGATCTGGGATCATCTGGGGGTGTAGGCAGCAATGGGCCACTGTGGCGAACAGGTCTAGGTTCATCCGAGTGCCTGTCAAAGCGATACCGCTCAGACCCTCCAAACGGCTGAGAGGGGGTATGACCTTCTTGAGACTGAGGGCCTCTGTGTTCTTCAAAGGACCCTCTGTGAGGTGGTGACCGATGCCTGGAGCTGTACTGGTTATGAGGATTGAAGTGTTGCCCACTCATGTCTCCACCTGGTGGGGGGCCCCTTCTGTCCTCAAATTGATTGGGTTGAGGTTCTCGAAAACCAGGGCCTTGATCTTTGAACATGCCAACAGTGTTTGGCGGCTGGTGTGACTCAACCTTGAAATGTTCATCCTTTTTAAAAGGGTCAGTGATTGGGGCTTGTGGTCCTCTATGGCCACTAAACTGAGGTGGAGGGGGTCCCCTAGGTGCAGAAAAGTGAGATGGTAGTGGGAGCCGGTTATCAAAATGTCCCAGAGGGGGTCCAGTGAAAGTTGGTGGAAGACCTCTGACAGAAGGCAAGTTAAAAGGTGGGGGTGGGCCAGAAAATCGAGGAGGTATACTAGTCCGAGGGTCAAAATTAGGGCGTGGGGGAAGGCCTGGGGGAAGACCAGGTGGCCCATGTGGTCGAACCAAAGGATCAAACATTTGAGGAGGCCCTCTTTGGGATATAGGAGCAAAGGAGGGTGGTGGCCCTCGGTTTGGCATCATGTTTGGAGGAGGACCAGGAGGCAGCTGTTGAAGGGGGGGTTGTGAAGCAGACCACTGGTTGGGATAGGACGGGAAAGTTCCAGGAGGTGGCGGGCCAAACGGTTGGACAGCAGCCCCTTGCATTGGAGGAGGCCCATGGCCTGGAGGGGGTATATGGATGGGAGGTGGTGGTCCTTGAATCTGGGGCGGTCCTTGAATCTGTGGCGGTCCTTGAATCTGTGGCTGATGAGGGATGTGAGGTGGTCCTTGCATAGCTTGCGGCATAGTCATGGGTGGTGGTGGTGGTCTCATCAGATTCTGTGTCTGCATGGGAGGCCTGTATTCATGATCATAGGCAGAAGGAGGAATGTGATGAGACACATGATAGGGCTTGCTGTCCATGGAGGTCTGAGTGAGTACAGGAATCGCAGATGTCATAATGGAACTGTTGGAACATTCATTATAAAAATTATCTTCATTATTGTCGTTCCTATACTCTGCTTCCACAGTTTTAAGAATAGAGGCAGCATTTGGCCAGATGCTGAACTTGTCTTCCATGGTTTCAGACATGTCAGGCACTGGTTGCTCAGTTATTTGAGTCTTCTCATCCATGTAATTTACCTCCATATCAGCTTCCAGTTCCTCTCCTAACAAAGGAATGGACACCTCGTCTTTGACAGACTCCATAATGAAGGGGAGTGTCTCACTTTTCATTGTGTCCTCAGACTTCGCTGGGTCTGGTTCGTGAGCAGACTCCAATTCTTCAGGAGCATCTGGTATCACCGGTGTATCTTTATGTTCTGAAGATGCAGGGACATCTGCCACTTCACTATCCTGAGCCCCCTCTTCTTGTTTGATTGTTGCCAACTGTTGCAGATCCCCTCTTTGTCTGGGATCTCTTTTTTGGTTAATTAAGGGAGAAACCGTTGCAGACTTAACCAATTCTTCAACTTTCTTTCCAAGTTGCAACAACTGAGTGCTGGCAAACAGCGATTTAGAAGGTTGGGCCAAAAGTACCTCAGTTGGTTGTTCCTGCTTTTCAGGGACATGCGGCTCTCTTTGCTTGAGGCTTTCCAAAGTTATTTGCACTTTACTCTTACTGTCACTTCCTGTTGCGATTTTTTCAGATGCAACTGGTTTGACATTATCAAAAATTGATTCATCTTCTGGGTCATATGCTACATCATCACCATCATTGGCTATGATGTCAGTTTGCAAAATTGTCTTAGTTTTTTCTAATCTAGCAGGATTTTTTGGTATGTTGTAACCGTTGCTGGGGTCATACTCTTCTTCTGGATCGTAAGGTCGATCATCTTCATCCTCAATCATATCCTTGTCTTTGGATAGTGCAAACTGCTTCACAATGGGATCTAAAATATTAACAGATGGAGCAGATTCTCCACCCTGATCAGTAGGAGAGTTCGAAGCATCAGAGTCTTGCACTTTCTTTTTAAACAGGGTATTGAGGATGGTCTGGAGAGGAGTAGCTGATGCTACAGATGGGTTAGCAGTGGTCAGGGATGGTGACTCCTTATCCATGCTCACTGCAGCAGCTTGAACAGATGACAGGAACGACAGAACAGATGAAGGCGTAATGGTACTGCTTGAAGACTCAGAGGAAATAGGAGGTGTACCCGGAGGAGTTGTGCTAAAAGGAATTTCAAGGGAATTCCGCACACTTTTTTCTATTTTTACCAATGGAGTGGGCTTAGGTAAACCCGTGTCATCTGGATCTTGGATTTGTATTTTTGACCTCTTTTCATCAGTATCAAGGGGGGGACCTGCACGTTTCCTGTCTTTCTGACAGATCAACAGTCCAAGGAGGAGGTTGGGGCGGGCTGGCTCAAGTCCTGAAACAGAGAGACAATTTCATGATATATAATCAATGTACTACAGAGAACAATTATATTGCACAAGCCTTAATAAACAGTTTTTTCTTAGAATTGCTTACCTGGACCATCAAAGGGCAGAAGTTTTGGTGGTAATGGGTCTTTTGAGCTAAGTGGGATAAGATATAGGTCTTTGATGCGACGATTATTGTTGGCAACTACCCCAAATCGCTTCCTGCTGCTAAAATACGAATACAGTGAGACATAGGCAACCTCCTCTTCTTCTGTGGCTGGGTGGAAGCGAATCAAACAGAGCTCCTACAACAAAAGACCATGTTTAGAAGCAACATGGTAGCAGAACGTCGTATAAATTATGTCCTAGGTGTAAATACCCTGACAGAATTTAATATTTCTTTACCCTATTTTTCAAAGATTATGTTGAATGAATTATGAATTAACGATTGGTTGATAGAAATGTCTTGATCCAAACACCATCACATACTTAATAATAAAATTGAAAATGGACGATTCTTGCACCAATTCAGCAGTATGCCACCTTAAATAGATGTTTGCAAACCTAAATCTGCTTACCTTGGTTAATGAGGTTTTAAGTTTCCCAACATAGTCCCACACAGTATGAGGAGGTATTCTCCCGCCTATGTGAATAACATCCGGCAAATCCTTTGAGTAAATAAAGAGTAATGAATGACATTGTGCATTATAAAGTCACATACAATTGTAACATTTAAAATTGTTTTTACAAGATATGGAGTCACAGAGTACTGACCTCTTTAAGATGTTCAAAGGATCCAGACACAAGGAAAGCTTTGGTCACAAATCTTGCTACTTTTTCCATTTCCATAATTCCTTTCCAGATCTTTTCTTGCCCGTGAAGGAAGATTGCAGTTTCTCCTTCAGGTGGTGGCTCAGAGCTGAAACAATCAGTATTATGAAACACATGTACAAATAAAACACAAATCATTTAAAGAGGAGAAAGACTTTGTACTTTGCTTTAACTGTTTTGGTCACAGCCGTAGCAGGTGGGGGTGCAGGGGGCATTGGCAGAGCAACTTTTGTCCCCAGATCCACAGGAACAGAGACGGACGCCAGTATAGTCTCTGTTGCATTGTTGGTTGGCGGTTTGTCTGGAGCAGTTGCAGCAGAACCATGCCGGGCCATCCGAGGGTCCCTGCGAGTGATGGTCACAGAGGAGACAGCAGGAGACACCGAAGCGGCAACCACAGGTGGCACTAAGAGACTGGGGTCTTCCTGGTGAACTGGCACTGGCTGCTCTGGTATTGGAAGGTCCACATTGGCTGGCTTGTACACAATGGGAGTGGGTTGGTAGGTATAAGTCTCTTGGTGTTGGTAAGGCTGAGCTTGGGGTGCGGGTGATGCCTCTACAGTCCTTGTGGGGGTCGGTTCTTGTCTCGAAGGTTTTGTCTCTTTTCTCATCTGTTTTTCCTTCTTCACTGCCAGCTCTTCTTCTTTTTTTTGACCTGTAAAGTTTGGTTGAATTGATTAGGTTTATATGAATGGTTACACTAATATGTCATTGTTGAGTATAATGGTTGGAATTCAGATTCAGAGCATATTTGATCCATAAAAAGCTGAAACGCATGAAGAGGGGTTTCATACCTGTACAAATCTTACAGTTGAGGTCAAATAAGTGAGTCCTATGCTCTGAAGTTGTGTCTTTGAGCATACTGGTGAAAATATCAGGCATGTTTCCCCCTTCAGCTGACGGCAAAGAGGAACCTGGTTGTGTCGTGCTGGAATCATCATCCTGAAGGCATAAAACAGGGCAATTCACAACCGGCGCAGTAAATATGTCATAGATGCCACACAATATTGTATAAAAGAATAATGAAAGGAATGTTAATTTGACTCATTTGAATCATTTGATGTCTTTTGGTTTGTTTTATACACACGTTTAGGCAGTTTAATTTTATTGAGCAGGAATTACATGCACAATAAAAACAAACTCAATAGTGAGATCAATACAATATTAAGTATATCTCTCAAACAGCTCTGTAGGGAGTCACAAAACTTTGTCACAGCCCACTGAAATCTTAAAAATATGATTGATAACTAGGATTAGTTTGAGTGATCCAAATCAAAACTCAATAATGATTCATCAATCAACTTGTTACAGCCTTAAACTTTATATTAACAAACCAAAGAAAAGGTTGAAGGTAGAGAAAAAAGTAGGGAAACAAATGTAGGAAGCCAGATCCCTGTATACAAAGTGCCCTGGATTCAGAAGCGTATGCAGCCCTTCTACCTTGGCACCTAAAGGGTTAATTGGTGTCAAGAAACTATTGTTTAAAAAGTTAAAGGAGAAAAGAAAGGTTGCAGTGCATCACTTACAGCAGAAGAAGCCAAGCGAGAGGAGGAAGTGGAAGCAGCGATACATACATCTGCGTCTGATGCAGGGGGAGCATCCTCCAGGTCCATGCTACGAGAGGTGGAGCTGTGTCTGTGTTTAGATCTTGGAGACTATTCAAACAGAAGTCCAATTTAAATAAAAGCATTTGTCACTTGTCTTCTCTATACGAATATTACAAAATACCTCAGACACCTCTGTCTTCCTCCACTCTGATATCTCCTTTGAGAGTAGCTCTTCTGAACTTAGTCTCACAAGTCTGAAAGGAGTAACCTCTCCTCCAACAACCCTGTAAAACAAGCCCTGAAACAAAAGAATGCCACATTAATCATCTTGGAAAGCACTTTTAAAGTAAACTATGAGATTACAGCCAACTTACTTTGTTTTTGGGATCTTTCAGGTGCAACATGAGAGATCTGTACTTGTTCTTGTATTTGCTGTCAGTGCTTAGACACAGGTTAAACATTTCTCTCTCAATGGCATGTGCAAGCTTTCCCACTTCACTCTCTCCCATTTTCAAATCGTCACTGTCGCTCACCCTGGTGGATGATAATTGAAAACATTTCAATTAAACATAATTTTTTCAAATTTCACAATTTAAGGGTAATGTCAGCAACTAAGAATTGTTTGACCATGGGGCACTGTACTATTATATACAGCATGTATTTTTCACCCATATATTTAACACTTGCGCGGCCCGGTCAAAATGAGCCACCAGAGATGATTAAAAGTAGAAGTGTCTAAAGGACTCAGAGCTGGTCAAGTTAGAACTTTCGACCAATCAGAAAGCTGCTGACATTTACTTGAACATTTGAATATGTTCCTACCTCTTATACAGGATGTCCGTCAGTGAGCGCCTTATGTTCTGTCTCATCTGGTTGTTGGGTGGAGGAGGCACGGGAGCTGCAGGTGGTGCAGGTGAGGAGCTTGAATGAGAGTGTCTCGAGGCAGAGGAGTGATGGTGGTGAGCAGAAGAGCTTGAGGAGGTGGCGTTTTTGGAGGGCGAGGACGACGATCGAGTTGGTTGCCGAATGTCCTTTTGTTGCGGCTGCTTTTTGGGTATGGTGAAGTTGGACTTGGAGACTCTCAGAGCTCCTGTGACATGGATGGGCCCAGCAGGGTGCGTCGAGGGGCTCTGGGCAGGGCTGCCTTTTTTGGACTTGGAATTAGTTTTGTTTGGAGGTGTTACAGGTTTCTTTGAGGCTTTTGAGCTGCTGGATTCACGACTTGACTTTTTACTCTTGGATGAACCTTTTGAGGTCTTGGGGGGTGGAGAGGATGATTTCTTTGGCTTGACTGGAGTAATAGGAGTGGCAGGTGTCTCAGGTGCTGTCTGAACCTGCTTCACTTTCGGTTCGTTCTCAGGGAGCTCTTCTTTTGGTGGAGCTGGACACACAAAGAAATAGATAGCACGTTTATTTACATGTTTTTTTGTAATTTAATAAACAAAAAAGCAGTTTTAAAATCATACACAGAATGAAGTGTTTATGCATGTCACACTTTCTCATAAAAGTTGGGTAAAAAGTGAGTAAGGCCAACATAATTAATCCATTCCATTGTGAATGAATATATATATGAACGCACCTCGCTATATATAAAAATGATTAACTATTTGGCATTGGAAACAAAGCAGCACATTGTAACTTCTCTACCACATTATTGTATGACACAGTATATAACACTGATTATCTGCATAGAAGTAATACCATCAAGACAAGTTTTAAGTCAGACCTGTGGCGACAAATTAAGTTTTTATGGCTTTAAGATAACAAAAAGATAAGCATATACCTTAGTGTGACCATCATGCAAAGTCAAACCAGTTGGTGTATGTTTAATCGTAAAAAAAGTTAAAATAGATACATCACTAGTACTAGTAGTGCCGACTAGTCATATAAGTCATATTATTCAAATATGTGGGTCTTTTGAAATGCAATTATTCCATATTGTGAACATTCATATTATCATTTGCAACTTCAGTAATGCACTTACTTTCATTTTAAAATTATACATTGTAGGCAAATACATAGAAACTTTGACATTTGGCAAAAACAACCATCTTTTTGTCGGTCTACATCCAGGTGCAATAATGTAGACAATCGTGTGCATATAGTGTGACTACATTTCTAAATTAATTTATCTTGGACAAATCAGTGGTACACTATGAAGACAGTGACACATCTGCAGTTCATTTAAAGCAACTTGAGATTGGAAGATGACATAACCATCAGGTGGAAATGTGTAACACTGAAGACTTCTCATTCACTGCAATGAGCCTCCTTCTTCAGTCTTCCAGGCCAAGCTGAAGCTCTCAGCATCTCAAAGCGAACCACCACAGGCCAGGGTCTTCTGCCTTCTGTATGAAGCTCATCCAATAATGCCATCCTCCAGCATTGTTCTAGCTGTCAGTCTTATGTGATTTATTGGTGATGAAGAAATCTCAGCATGCCAATACTGCTCACATAATCAATGGAGGCTTCCAAAATCTGTCATAATCACCTTTTTTATTGTAAAGCCAGGTACCTACATTAGGTCTTGCAGTGAAAACAGTATTTAAAGTACAAAGCACTTCAGACGCACAGGCCAAAAGTAATTACAATAAATAACTGGGAGTTCTGACACCTACCTGTTGATGAAAAACCAGGCAAGCCATTTCCAGATCCATCTAGATGCCCAGATGTAGAACACATAGAACACAAACCACATGAAGGTCTCCTACTCTCCAGTTCACAGCACATTTATGTGCTCCATGTGCCTTTTATATACTTCGGCCCCTTGGTCTTTCTGACTAGTAAAAAATTTGGTTATTTAAAATACTTACCCAATACTGAACACTGGCTAAAACTTACCTTTGTTGCCATGGCCATTGCTTCGTTAAAACATTGTGTACAGATTGCATGTAGACATGTTCAGTAACAAGTGAGTAAATAAATACTATCTATCTAAAAATCACAAGTAAACAACAGCCAAGTAGTTCAACAACAGCTCAAGACTCTCAACGAGATACATACACGTTTTGTTTAACACTGTAGTTGATATAGATGTAGTCTTTTCTGGAGTGGCAGCAATGTAATTATGGTCACTGGACCAGGATGCAGTGGAAGGAGGGGGGGGCTGTTCCTCTGCATGAGCGTCTTCGTCATCCTCATCCTCTGAATCCGGACTGTAGTCTTCATCACTTTCCATCTTGCGTCTTTTCTTAACATGTGTGGTACTCTTGAGGTGAAAAGATAGAGATAAAAAACATTTTTAGTAAAATACGTCAGTTACAAATGCTACGGTTGGTCTAACGACGTGCTGGTTTAGTGTCTTCCGGGTCAAGTGTGTGAAAAGTTGGTAATGTCCCATTTTCATTAGCACAGCATTTGCATGCATTTATTTTAGGCATATTCACACTAATGTTACAAATAAATGTGCCTGCATAACTTTAATCAGAAAAAACTATTAAAACGGAAGAGGAATTCCACTTTAAATGTGTCCAAATATTGATTTTTAGTTCTGAGCAGCACATTCCCTGAAAACAAAAAGGCCGGAACTTCTTTGCCTCTCTTTGAGTGAACGTCAGTTACTTTTCAAACTGAAGAGAAATGTGGACTTTCTGGAACCAGCCAAAATGTTCTAATGCAAGCTCCAGTTTGACTCATCCTTACCCCAACAGCTTCATGATTGGACAAAATTAAAATCTTGTTTGCCATTGATTTAACCATTCTCCTTCAGCAAATCTTACGGGTGGTGGTTATGCCAAGGGAACTTTAGCATATACACCCTATATTGTTTGAGAAGTAAAATATACATTCTATTGTCAAATAACACCATACAAGTTACCGATATCACCATTAAAAACAGAATATTTTCCCACAGCAGGATGAAAATCTTAATCATCTTTATGCAATTGAACAAAACAAGCAAGACAAAAACACATGTATATATAAATATTATAGATAAGTTAAAATAGTCTCACTTTGATGTAAGGTTTAGTAGAGGAAATGGTAAACTGCTTGCTTTCTCTGTGAAACTCTTGAACATTTGCGGGTGTGAGACAATCTTGTGAACACATTTTGCAAACAATCAAAAAGTATGTAGAAGCATGCATGTTCTACGATACAAGCACACCAGGTGCCCTGTACCATGTAAGCTCATTGAAATATGTTCCACTGCTTTACAGCCATCCTGTAGCAGACATGACTAACAGCTACCAAAGTATAGAAAACACAAATGCAATTCAGTTGGCAAGGCATTTAGGAGCAGATTCAGCCTTGTTGTTCCTTCAACTGACTTAACATGTCTTTGAAAATGCTTGATATGTATTAAATATAATCAAAACAATAACAAATAAGTTATGAGATAACTGGGGAAAACCACAACATTTGAAATTCGCATGGGAAAAAAATACTTTTTGATAAAAAAGAAAAACTTGCAACAATATGAACAACATTGATACTGAACGACAGACAACAATAATTGGAACCTTTTATTGATGTCGGTAAAGGCTTAAGTTTGTAATGGCCCGAGTTACCTTGGTTTTCGACTTTTGAGGCTTGGTCTTGTCCTTCTGACTGGGCTCAGAGATAGACTTCATGGTGGCAGCGGCGTGTCTCAGGATGCAGTCATTTCCACAATAAACCGAGTCAGGCTGGGCATTCTTTTCACAGCCAGGTCCTATACATTTGGGGGCAGCATCGTCAGTTTTGTCCGAAGCCTGCTCCTCTGTAGCCATCGTTGAATCCGCATCCACATTTGAAGCTACTTTGTTGTCAACACTCGATGGGGCTTTGGGCTCGGTCTTGGATACTGCAGCCAACTTCTCAGCTTTGAGTTCCGCCGCCAGCTGCATTACCTGCTATGATTCAATAGAACAAGTACATTCCATCAATCAGCCACTTCATTTTTTATTTTATTAAATGCAAACCTTTTCAGACCCACCGTAACCTTTTTCAGCCAACGACACTCATTATATTTAAACTGACTTACCGGTTGAAAAATCTTTATTTTCTTTTTTCCTGTGGGATTAGAAGCCTTCTCTATCCTCCCCTTGATTCCCTGATCGTCTGCTGACTTCTCTTCAAATGTGGACAACGCTGAGAGTGGAGTGGCTTGTGCAAGCTGGCCAGTCTGATTGGTGGGCACAAGGTCCTTAGAAGGCTCAAGAAGTTCAGGAGACGTGACAGAGGCAGGAGTGTCATTCACGGCCTTTGGTTTGGTGCAGCTTGCAGACAGAGCAGATGTTGCGGGTCTCACAAGCTGGTTTTTCTTGACAGTACAATTAGGGCAAATATAGTCTTCTCCATTTCTCTCCATTAGTCGCCCCCGAGCTTCAGTGATGCCAACGCAATCGCCATGAAACCATTCTTCACATCGATCACAGCAAATCATAAACCTAAGGAATAAATTTCATTGTATAAACATACACTTATTGACAACACTTTTTCTCCCTGCCCATTATAGTTTCCCTATCTCATTGAGTATAGACATAAGACATTTGTTGTACGCTAAATCTATAATGAAAATGTCAGAATTGGATTGTGTCTCAGCTGGCATGGGAACACCACAAGATTGCTACAGGTGAGCTGAACATGGAGAGCAAGGAGTAGCTCTACTCAAACAGCAGAATCATTCATACAGAAATATGAAAAAGTGAAAGGAAATGGCTGAAAGAATGGTACTACTCTAGACTAGCGTAAACATTTGACTTGGTCATAAAAAAAGTTCTGGAAGCACATACCGTTTATTGTGTTTTTGTCTACAGATGCAGTAGAGCGCATTTGGGTCATAGCCTCCATCATCAGAGTCGTCTGAAGAGGAGGTAGTAGATGTAGAGGAGGAGTCTTCCAGCTCTTCTTTCTGGGGCTTGCCTGTTGTTGAGGCTCGTTTGTAGTTTTCTTTTGTGGTGGTAGCCTTGTTTGCAGGGGATGCGCTTTTAACAGGAGTAGTGTTCTTGCTAGCAGCTCTTTTTTTATTGATATATGTTCTTATGGGCCCACGTTTTACCAACACTGCAGGCTTATCGGATACTTCATCTTCAGTTTTGATTGGTTCCTTATTGTTTTTGTCTTCCTTCTTGCAGATAGGCATCTGTGGCACTGTGGAACGCGTAGTCTGTGGCACTGCCTGTGGTGTGGTTGGAGGTGCAGGCTGTTGTACGGGGGGAGGCCCTGTCTGTGTTGCCATCGGTGGCTCTATGACATTAGTGTTATTAAGAATAGTTTGACCATCTTCAGCGGCTTCTGGTTTAACAATATCTTGAGTTTGGGATGGTTCTTCCTCTTTGCTTTCCTCTTCATTCCCAGAACTAGCCTCATCTTTGGCAACCGCTTCACTTCTGTTCCTGGTTTGCCTTAGTCCTTGCGTTTTCCTCTGATACTGCTTTCTTGCTCCACTCCTTGTTCTCCGCTCCGGAGACTCTGCCTTTGCTTCAGTACTTCCATCACAGCTTGCCTCAGAGGCCGTTTCAGCATCTGTTGGAGTTTGTGAAGGAGGATCCCCACCTTCAAGACTAGGAGGGGCACTCTTTCTTGCGGCTCTTTTGGCAGTGGAGAGGAACTCTTCAAGTTTGTCAGTGCGCTTAGGCTGTCTGCCACTGCGCCTAACAGGACAGGGGACTTCTGGGCTGTCTGCTGCTTCCACTGGCATTTCTTCTTGGAAATGAGAACAAGGTGGAACTGAGGTGTATCTCACAACTTCCTCTCAAGATAGTTTAGTTCTGGAAATAAGTACAAAAAACCATTTCATGTTGAATTACAACAGTAAGAAGCAAGGTAATTTTCAATCAAAAAAGAAAAGTAAAACAACAACAAAAAAGCCTCATAATACCTGGTAGGCTGTTGTCAAAACAGTCCAATAAAAGTGGACTGTATTCTTTTGGAGAATTGAATCTGTAAAAGAAAAATCATTCATGTACTTTTTATAATTTGTAAAAATTATAACTATAAAAAGGACAAAAACGCAGCCACACAAAAGTAGTGTAGAACAGATCGCATTCATGTTATTTTTTCTAAATTTAACAATGAGCACCTAAGAATCCATGACGTTTTTCCATCACATTAAAATAGTGCATGCTTTGAATTGGGAAAGGACCTGTTACTCATGAAATAATTACGTTGCCTGAAATCTATGACAATTAAGTTCAAAAAGACATAATAGGAACTGTTAAAAATTGAATAAGTAAGAGCTGCCATTACAGATTGTCTGCCATCAACTTGGACTTTTTATACCTTGCACATATACATCTTAAAGAAACAAATCAAGGATTACAATGCAGTTGATCAACTGATTGAATTCAGACACCAATCGGACGACTTGTCAAGATAGTGCCACGTGACTGGGATACACTTAGCATACAAGTGGGAGTATCCGAGGTGAAACAAATACAACGAATTATTTTGGGCAGTTTACAAACTCTAATTATTAGCGGAAACAATGCGAAGTGTAATCATCTCCACACATAAGCAGCTGCTGTGATCCGCCTTTGGTTCAGTAGAAGCTACGTGATCTGAAAGATTGAGCGCTCAGCCGCAGGCCGCGCTTACGTTAACGCCACTCGTAAACATGCACTAGATGAATAAAAGATAGAGAGTAAACAATGTGGCACTTGGACGACAAACGCGAATCTGACAGGATTAAAGGAAACCCAAATCTATCGTTAGCTACTGCTAATCGAAGTTGGACAAGCTACACGATCAACGCTCGAGCAACCCCAATAACGCATAAGCTATCGTTAACATTAGGTGTTAAACATCGTGCAGCGTGCGGGACAGGTTGTGTTGTAAACATTTACTTTGAGATTTCAGCTTTGCCACGACAGAAAAGCTACAGAAACCAAATATTGTGGCGCACGAGTCACTATGGGCACTGTTAGCACCAGTGCTATCACCACGATGCAGCGTTTAGCATGGATTTGACGTCGTATGTTTAGCTAGTAAAAACTAATCACCCGTAACAAATAAAACCATGCTGAAATGAGAAGCTACATTACATTAGTGCAATAAGTTGATAGATGCGAAAGAGAGATGCGTAGCATATACATAGTATCGTTGCATGCAGTGCGTGGGGAATGGTTAGCGGGTAACGGTGAACCTTTACCCTTGTCTGTTCACAACACGACTGTTTACCTCCCAAGAGATCCGCGTTAAACACACATTTCCAACATTCATCTGCGTGCACAAAGCCAGTCTATTACACTCACCGAGGCTTTCACGTATATGTTGTCATGTTGAATTCTTGTTGTTTCTGTCCTCCATTTTCCGCTCCCGCTATGGCGCTGGCTGCGGCGATGCTCTGGGACTGCGGCAGATGGCTGACACTGAAGCGGCTACACAGACAAGAGCGCCCCTAGAGTTTAGGAGGGAGTATGGCATTAGTGGATAACAGTATTCACGTGAGAGCTTATGTCCTATGAAGTATACACTCTGCTGTGTATCCAAACCGTTACAAACCGAATACATAATTTGTGAGTTGTGTTGTGCATGTGTATGCATCATGCGTGCGCTAGGACAACACGCTTTTTCCATACACATAGCGTACCAGCTCTCAACCCAAAGCCTCACATATCACGGTCACATCTCCCTAAACAACTTTAGCATGGCTTCCTGAAAATAGATAGACTTATTTAGTTATGTTTTATGTTGTTGTTTTACCGAGACGTTAGAGAATAATAAAAACTAATTCTAAAGAAGGCCAAAGTTGGGGAGTGGATTGTTAAAAGCAACGTTTGTTATTTAATTGCAAATAAAATAGATATAAGGGCCTTCCTATTATTTAAGACAATAAATAATAAAACAATAAGATACCTGTCTACCTGTCATATTCACACTGGCGGTCTCCTCGTCTGTTCTCCCCCGTTCGGTGAACGGGAGCTATGATCGAGGTCGAACTGTGTGCGCTTTAATCCTTGCACATTTATTTGTAAATGATTTAATTGTGATGAAATGTATCTTTATTTATTTTAACTTCACCCCAGTGGTCTTGTTGGTGTTTATAGACTAGTCCCGTTTCCGTCCGATTTAAATTGTGTTTTTAAAGACATCTTAGCATTTGAACAACCACTCTCTGTCACACATGAACTTTCACATTGCAAAAACTAAACAAACAAAAATAATAATAATGATGCATTTTGTGTGAAGTGCGTTAATGAGAGGAGATCTGCTGCTAAAAATACTCCTGTTTCCATTCTGAGGAAGCCACAACCTCTTCCCTAATGCCAGCATTCACTTAGTGTAAGTAAAATAAAGGTTACAGGAGACGTACTGGGGTCGGTGATGTTTTTCGCCTGTCAAGTGCAATGTTATTCACAATGTTTAAAACTAACACTAACACCATTTTTTACATGCATCAGAATTACTTTTGTCAATGCAAGTAGCAGGAAGTCCCAAACTAGGAATTTCCTTGGTGCTGACAAGTAAGACAATTAGTTTAATGCATACAAAATCTCTTATAACACAATAGACAAGGAAGAAGTCTTGAGTATATTTTTTTATGTTGGTGGTCTATAGAAGACAGTTGCAATGTAGTCAGCATAATACACGGAATAATTTTAGTAATGCATGAAAGTGTAGTTTATCCTTAGAAGTTAATTCTCCGCAAAACTGCAAATCTCTGGGATCGCTTTTGGCATATGCAGTGTCTGTGTGGGACCTTCTTCTGAGCAGTGGAGGGCGCTGCTTCTTAATCCTCAGCTACTTTAGTTGTGACGTTTGTGTTGCCTTTTTGGTCATGAAATCTGGAGAAGGTTTTTGGTGTGCAGTAACTATGATGATTTAATAGTTCCATAAGGCAATCTACTTGAAATTGATCTATCCATCCATTCATCCGTCTATTCTCAGTCAGAGTTGCACCCAGTTCACAAAGCAAATTGATCTATAAAGTAACTAATTATAAAAGCTAATTAGTTATTAGTTTTAAGTTTTTTACAAAGGTGAATGAACTACACATCAAAAATCTGAAAAATCACTGACTGGACTAATCAGTGAAATCGTGGAGGTGGCAGTCAGAGATGGCACCCAATTCACAGAGCAGCAGCCCCTCACTGATGCTCCTGTAGGCAGCTTTGTGATGGGTAGTGCTATGACCTTCCATTTATTTTCATACTTGTTTTTAAAACGTTAGAAAAAGCAAGATTATTAACTCATTAAGAAAATTGTAGTATCTATTATTATCTGCTGTATAGTAATTTATTCAAATATTAAATCATCAAATGTACAAAAGGCCTTGTCCGTTTGTAAAAACATCTATAGACCAATACATTTCAAATGGCTTGTTGAACTTTTTGAATCAATCTTACTATTGATAGGTTTATGCTGTCACAAGGACAGCATAAAACTTTTTTTAATTCATAACAAACATTAATAATAATGATCACCGCAATTTTGTTGTTGCAAACTCTTCGGCCAAAGACCTCCAAAATTTTTATCTCCTATACCGATTAATGACATGAAGATGATAATCTTATACTATACATACATGTGTAGAGCTGTTAATTTGGATCATTTATTCTGTTATTTGATCTACTTTCAAATCTTATTGTTGTAACAAAACGTGTGTTGCTCGCATTCCTCTGTGAGAGCATCTGGTCTAAACTGATGGCAACATGTCTCAGTGGGACAGAGGGTTGAGTGGGTACTCGTGCTTCACAGCAAGAAACTGACGGGTTCAATCCTGTGTTGGCTAAAATTGTCCTGTTGCCCAAATGGCATTGATTGATGAGTCAAAGGTAGAGAACAAATTGAAAGTTTACCCTTGACCTTAAACCTAATCTTAAGTGAAAATTGTCCCAATTGGTCAATATTTGACATGGCCAATACTACTTTGGCAGAACGGCACGGTGGCTGAGTGGATAGCACTCTCGCTTCTCAGCAAGAAGGTCCTGGGTTCCAATCCCAGTCGGAACAGGGTCTTTCTGAGTGGAGTTTGCATGTTCTCCGCGTGTCTGTGTAGGTTTCCTCCGGGTGCTCCGGTTCCCCCTACCACTAAAACATGCCCAATAGGTATGAATGTAAAATGAGAGAGTGAATGGATGGTGTTGATTGGAGCTGATGCGCCAGTGTGTTCGGCGACTCGCTTCCATCATCACCGTGTGTGGAATGATTGGAA